>PVIR01009762.1:0-52146 GCA_004026965.1 Petromus typicus | reverse complement strand
AACCTAGGTCCTTGCAGTTGCAAGACAGGTGCTAGAACCACTGAGGTAAATCCCTGGCCTGAAAATCAGTGCTTTTAAGACCCAGCCACTCTACTAAAGTCTGTCTGTCAGACAAGATAAAAATATTTACTCTATTGCCTAAATAAGGTCAAGAATTTCAACACTACAGATTCAATTCCTTAATCTAAATGACCACATTTAGTTAAAAAACAATTACCTTGTGTAAGAAGCATAACATTTATCAAACATTATACTAAAGCACAGATTTAAATAGACTACTACATTGTTTTAAAGAGCTCATAGATGAAGGGGACTAACTTAAAGGCCAACTATATTGAAAAGAGCAACAGACATGTCAATAAGCTTGTGGGTAAAGAGGGTTTATTAGCTACTCCTTGCCTCAGAACAAATTACTCTGGTATTTAGACACTCAATATACATTTAATTATGTTGTTATTTTTGTGGAATCTGGGAAGGGCTTAGCTGGAACCTCTGTCTCAAGGTCTGTCATGGAATCACATTCATGTATTGATTGGAGTTACCATGTCATTAGAAGACTCAGCTGGGGAAAGATCTGCTTCCAAACTTATTTATGTGGTTGCCGGGCAGTTCCAGTTCCTTTGAAGTTTGAGCCAATGCCTCAATTCTTCACTGACCAAAGAACAAAGTGTCCCTCCGTCCCTTGCCACACAGGACATTTCAACATGGCAGTATTTTTTTTTCATCAAAGTGAGGTGATTTTGATGGAAAGAAAGACAGAACTTGGCAGGGTGGAGGCAGTCACAGCCCTCTGCAACTGAATAATGAAAGGTATTATGTCACTGTCATTATATTCAATTAATTACAAGCAGGTCACTAAGTTGAGCTCAAATCCAAAAGAGTTTGCACAAGAGTGTAAATGCCAGGATTTACAAATCACTGAGGAATATCTTAGACAGGGACAACTACAAGATAGTGGGAAGAACAAGAAAGGTGAATGGATGTTCAGATGGTAAACTTTCCTAATCTATCATATTTTGTCTTTGTTGGAATTTGGTCCAGTGAGTTTTAGTGTTATGATTTTAGCTTCACAGTGTTGAATTCAATAAAAAGCAAGCTGAAGGAAAGCTATACATTCTAGGAATCTCAGTTTCAACACTGACAAAACCAGAATAACTCTCATTTTGAAGGCCTGTCAATGAAGATTATCTGGAAACAATTTTAGAGCTAATATAATTGGTAATTTTGCTTCTCTGGATGTTCATCAATGTCTTACCATTTTTCTAAAATCAAATGTATGGATCAAAAATTTCACAAATACACAAAACAGTATATTATTCAGGATATGTTACATATGCAATTAAATATTTGAATACCTTAGATCTGAACTTGAATAACTAAGCAGAAAGTATACTTGAGCCATGGATTTGATGGGGTCATAACATTCCTTTATTTAGAGATTAATCATGGCAAAATAATCATTTTACAGCAATTAACCTCAAAAAGCAGGAGACATGAGGATTTAGCAAATTCATCTCTCAGTACTTAATGCAAACCGGGAATATACTCCATCAATGTTCAGTAGACAGGACTGGTAATTATATTTACATAGATGAAACCTGCTGTATCATGTACAAGATTGTTGCTAACATTTAAGAGTAAAGTCCATATATCCTAAATGATGGAGGCAATTTGTCATTGTCTTAGTTCATTGGAACTTAGTGACACTTCTTTATCTCCTTTTCTACTTAATTTTATGCCAAACACATATTTAAAATATTCTATATTGTTGCTGTACACTATTTTCTCTATTCATCAGCAAAAATTGTTGAGTTTTTATAGTATCCATGATATTTAGGAAATTAAGTATCATAAAAAAGTATACTCATTGACTGTAGAGATCTTAGGATATGTGATCACGAACAGCATAAATACTCTGAGTGTGATCATTTTAAATTAGTTTCATCAGAAAAGGCAATGTTTGGTGCCATTTGACACATGACTTAAGAGACTGACTTTAGATAGACTCCAAGAATTTTAAGCAGTACACTGAGGTATAATATCAAAAGGCTAAAAACATAACTCATACAATATAGAATGAGCATAAGCCAAAGATTCAGCAATAATGAGAAGACCAGCAGGGTGGTAAAAATGGTTCAAAGGAGGCTTTAAAGACAGATTTATATAATCAATTAGAGTGTCAAATGAGTGTTGGAATCGATTTGCTAATAGATAAAAAATTAACATCCTACAGGGCAACAAAACTGTGTCATTTGCGGTTGTTTTTTCTCCCAAATTGAAAGTCCTTTGTTAGCATGTGATTTCAGAGCTAAGACCCTAACTAGTAAATTGCAAAGGTACAATGCTCCAGGGAACTAAATAACCCTTGAGTTTGCCTCTCAGGCAACACTGCACTGTGACGTCAGAATGACATGCAGCTGTTCTGTGAGTCATTCCAATCAGAAAGACTTTTTGTGAATACAGATAAATCACAGAAACATGGGCATAAAGGTGCATTTTTCAAAAATGGCACTGAGTGAAGGACTTGGCAGGCTGTCTCTGTAAAAGGCCAGATGGTAAGTATTTTTGACTTTGAGGGCCACATAATTTCTGTTATAGCTAGTCATTTCCACGATTAAAGTGCAAAAGCAACCATAGACAATAGGTAAGCAAACGGGTATAACTATGTTTCTATAAAACTTTTTTATGAACAGTGAAATTTGAATTCCCCATAATCTTTCATGGGGAGTGATATTATTATACATCTGATATAATTTTAATCGTCTAGTAGCATAAAAACAACCTATAGGTCACACAAAAACAGTTGGTTTGGCAAGTCCAGTTTGACTAAAGACTCTGGCTTGCCAGTCCTAACAGAATAAATGAAGGAACAAGTTACTATTTTGAATCATGGGTAAATAAGATAGCAAACCACAGGAGGACAGGAAATATAGGACATTTATTTATTCCTCAGACATGAAGACAGAAAGGTAAGGTGTAAATTTAAGCTTTAGTTGCAGTTTATAAAATGCCAATGTCATACTTTTGTAAGATGAATATGGAAGTTATGTTTGTAAGCACAGAAAGAAAACATTTTTAAAAATAGCAAAAGTAAGCAGGGGATTTAGCTCAGTGGTTCTGACACCTGTCTTGGAAGCACAAGAGCCCAGGTTTGATTCACAGTAACCACATACAACAACACTGGGTTTGGAGACTCACACCCACCAGCAATCAGTACCAAATACCACAGTGCTGGGCATGGTGGCTCACACCTGTCATCCCAGCACTTGGGAGGCAGAGGCAGGAGGATTGCTGTAAGTTCAAGGCTGAGCTCAGGCCCAGCCTGATCTACAAAGTGAGACCCTGTCTCAAAAAAAAAAAAAAAAAAAAAAGTAAGTCCGGGTTTTTCGTTAGATTTGCCAGGCTGAACACGTGGTCCATGGTCTGACAAATTACCCATTGGTCATTTTTTAACAGATCAGATGTAGGAGCAGGATAGATTAATATTCAAAGCATACATATGTCAGCTGTAGGAGTTTCGGCAGATTGTTGGACATGCTTGATTGAATTTTGAGAAACAATACTAACCCTGGGGAAAATTTTATGAGCAATTTCCTTAGGGAAGAAAGAATGAAAGGACATAGAAATAGATTGATTGTCCAAGGAAAAATGCATATAGTAGGATAATTGAACTCAGGACAGAAGCTAGAGGTGGAGTGGGCTGGGAAAAGATGATGGTTCAGTGGTACTCAAGAAGAAAAACTGACCTAGGGCTGGGGATTTAGCACAATGGTTCTGGCGCCTGTCTTGCAAGCTCAAGGACCCTGGTTTGATCCCCGGTAACCACATACCATACTGGGTGTGGAGACTCACGCCCACCAGCAATCAGTACCACATACCACAGTGCCGGGCGTGGTGGCTCATGCCTGTAATCCCAGCACTCAGAAGGCAGAGGCAGAAGGATTGCTGTGATGTGAGTTTGAGGCTGAGCTCAGGGCCAGCCTGAACTACAAAGCGAGACCCTGTCTCAAAAAAAAAAAAAAAAGAAAAGAAAAGAAAAGAAAAAGAAAAACTGACCTATTCAAACAAAATACCCACAACGGATTAGGACAAAGACAGCTCAGTCTAAAGGAGTGTACAGTTCACAAAGACTGATTTTATTTCAGCTTTGACTTGGCTTTCATTTTTACAAAAACTAGAGATTAGAATTTAGCAAATGGATTTAGAAAGTGTCAGGATGTCAACTAACAGCTAATAGAGGCTTTAGTAGAAATCGCTTCATAAACTCCAGGGCCTCAAACCGTGTCATTGCGTACAAGAAACAGTAGAGGGCGTATGTTACAATTCGGACTGCTTTTCTCACCAAAGGTGTAAAATTCCTGTGGCATAAGTTAGGCCTTTGAATTTCTTTAAGTACAAAACGTAGCCTCTCTAACATTCCACGTATTTTAAAAGTCAATGATTCTATTGTTTCCTTTTTTATTCTGAAAATAGTTCTGTGTAATCCCAAAAAGCGACAGTGAAAAATTGTACCTATAGTTTGAGGCTCAAAACTCTCAGTTTCCAAGGAACTATTTGGAAGTATAAATATACTAGTAAGTGACAAATATTTCTTGAAGAGCGTTTGAAATGTTCCACTATATTTTATTATAGTTTAACCTAATTACAATCACACCTCTATCCAAGAACATACTTAACGACTAATGGAAACACTAAGCTTTTTTGGTTTGGTGCCGAAACCTTAATTCTGGGATAGATTCAACTCTGGTTTTCATCGTTCTCTCTATGACAGTCAAGCATAATAAAAAAGACTTTTAGGAAATAGTGTAAAATCTATGGGTTAAAATTGATCCAGGTGGTATTATTACAGCATTACACGTATTTGATGAGTATGTCTGATACTGTCAGCAGTTTCGCCATATGATTAAAACAGTACTATTCTTGGAAGATGGGACTACTCTACAGCTGTGACTCACTTCTACTCAACGAATAAAACTTACAACACATAATTTACCATCCGTCAAATAAAAGAGAGGGAAATGTCCTGGATGTGCAAAAGGTATTAAGAGAAGTTTCTGATGATCACTGGATAAATATGGTCATTGTTACATAATAAAATAAGTGACAAGAAACTAAATTTGAAGTACAAATTCTTGTCTTAAAAAAAGCTCGCACATTTATTTTCATGTTCTCTAATTTGATCTACACAGCACAAATTAATGAGTTAAGAAGAAAAATTATTATTTCTATTTTACAACCAGATAAACACAGGCTCACCGAGGTAAAAGAATGGCTCAGCATATCAGTAGTAACACTGAAGTTGGATTATATTAATGATATATTGTTACATGAATATCATATAACAAATAGAAAACTTTACTAGTATACAATATAAACATATAAACAATATAAACATTTTTGGTGCCGAAATCTTAATTCTGGGATAGATTAAACTCTAGTTTTCATCGTTCTCTCTTTGACATTCAAGCATAATAAAAAGAACCTTTAGGAAATAGTGTAAAACCTATGGGTTAAAATTAATCCAGGTGGAATTATTACAGCATTACACTTATTTGATGAGCATGTCTGATACTGTCAGCAGTTCAACCATATGACAACGCGGTACTATTATATTACCTACTAGTATGCATATATATATACTAGTGTATATATATGTATATATATATATATACATACATACATATATATACTTTATATAGAGAAAGTATGCATATATATGTGTATATATATATATATTAGTAGGTAAGTTCATTAGCTTGATCAATATCTGCCAGACTCAAGCACATATCTAAGATTTGGCTGTCTGTTGGCTATTCTAGAAGGACCTCGGCTAGACTGACTAGAGAGACTTAAGTGTATATCAGCCTCTTAACTTCCAACTCATGAGTCTGCTCCTCTTCCCTGGAGGATAGTACAGGAACAAAGCAATGAGCAGAAATGTAAAAGTGCTTTTCTAAGCATCTTATAACATCCCATTGGCCGAAGCATTATTATATTTTCAAACACAGAAATCAGAGTCAAGAGAAAGGTAGGGGTGATGTAGGTCCAATAATATCTACTACTTGGAATACAAACCTGTTTTCTGATTTTAATCTAGTCTTCTTTTGCCTTTTGAATATATCTGCAATATAGTGCCCAACTAAAGCACAATTTCAAGAGAAAGAGCTGACTCTTAAAGAATTAATGTTATTTGCACTGAAATATACTGAATAACATTAATGTAGTTATGCTTTGTTCTCTTATTCACAAATATTTAGTGTCTATTTTTGCAAGGTGTTGTGCTAAGTTTCCTACCTAGAGGTAAATAGAGCAGTCATTTAATTCTTTTTTAAAAATCACATACTTCCAAAATTTAGCAATCACAAACTGAGCTGTTATAAATATGGGTGCACATATGTCACTGTGATATGAATCTAATGTACTAATAAAGATTTTAATTAAAAAATAAATTTAAAAATAAAAATATTTAAAATCACATATTAAGCCTTGTGTTCAATCATGTTAGTATAAAGTTTCATATATTTAAAGTACTTAAATTTGATATTCCGATAGCAGCACCTAAGAACTAAAGTGAGAAACTAAAATGAAGAACAGCAGTCCACTTGAACGGTTCTTCTCTATTGTCCCACACATCTCCAGCAGCACAGACCATGTTCTCCATACTCTGACACACCAAACGCAAGCCCAATTCTTTTCTCTTTCCTCTGAGATCTGACTTGACTTTAAAAAAAAAAAAAAAGCCAGCGGCCTTCTACTTTCTTTAGTGTGTCTGCAACTACCTCAATTATAAAATGTATTTCTCCTATTGGATGAGTCAAGTGGAAAAACCAGGGAAACTTTCTCTCCAGATTCACAGATAAAATGTTAGATGTATTGGCGTCTTAGAGCTGGGAGAGAGGTACAATCTTCTAGTTCAGCCATTTTTGAGAATTTGATTATAAGTTTCATTGAGGATCAGTGGAACTCACTCACTTTTTAAATTTCCTAATGAAATACTCTTCAGGGCCCATGACTTACTCATACAATAAATAAAGACACCTTTTCTTTTTAAATTGGAAGTACAGTGTTTACAGTCCATCCATTTAGCTTGGGCCAAGATAAAGCTAATAGAAACATTCTAAATGAATTCAAAATTTCCTCATTTTGCCTATTTTGAAGATCCTCTTCTCCCTGTCCTCCACTGCCTGAACACTTGGAGAGGCCAACATGTGACATGTGTGCTGCCACCTCAGCAACTGTCCACAGACAAGCATGACTCATTAAGCACAGCACTGTTTCCTAAGAAACCTGAATTCAGCACCAGAGCTCACCTCACTACAGAACCGAGAAAGGCAATATTTTTCACAATAAATTGGTGCTGTCATTCACTATGAAGTCTATTTAAAATCTCCCTGAGAACCATTTTGATAACACACACACACACACACACACACACACACACACACACACACACACACACACGTACATCTTTCTAATGCATGTAAGTACTTATTCTACATCAGTGACTGACGTTCCCTGGTATCCTCTGAGACAAACAAGCCACAAGCCCTGTAGTTAGTGAAGTAGGAAATTACAGGATCAGCACTTTGAATATCAATGAATCCCATCACACAAACAGAATGAATCATGAGAAACATCTTCTACCCACACTGTAGCAACTCTTGATACTTCTTCGTGTGTGTGTGTGTGTGTGTCTGGGGTGTCACTGGGAACTAGATCCTGAAAACCTTGGCTAGTTTATATTACTAACAAGAGTCAATATCCCATTATTTAGGGTCCAAATCCTTTGTATGAAAGGGAAAGTCTTCCGGTCTGTACCAGTTTGACCTGCATCTCCAAAATCTCCATCAGCCTCAGGCCCTGAACATATAGAGAAGTATCAAAAGTTGCCATTTCTGCCCAACACGGTTCTCCTTTCATGCATGATCTTCTTTCTCAAAACTTCTTAAAGTCAACTAAGATTCTTTCAGTGTTGTGCCATGGTGTCTCCCTGAGCTGTATTGCGTCCTCTCCTTTTGTGTCATAGATTTCAAGTCTGCAGTGGAACTTGAAAGTTTATCCTACCTGTTGTCTCTTTTGATCCCATTTAATTTTTTACTGGTCTTAATCCCCTTTCTCTCCTAAATGAGGCTTTTGAATTCCTCCTTTCTTTTCATCGCCTATTTTCTGATGGACCTTCACAGCACCTCAGCACATATCATAAAGTCTACTGCAGGTCAGTGATCATTTAATAAATGAGATTTGTTAAAGGCAATTCTGATATTTGTGAGCTCAGTGTTTGATATTTCCATAACAGATCAGGAGAGGATGACTGAATGTTTGGGAAGACCATGTTTTGCTTTTCTTGGAACAATGCCAGTTGATATTTACCTTCCAGATGTCCCTTCTGACCTAACATTCACTACTATGATCATTATTTTGATGACCATGCATTGCATTGTCTCTGTACTAATAGTGGATAGTATCTACATCTCTTTCCATTTCTTAGGTTCAAGATATTTCCTTGTATTTCCAAAACAGCCTAGAATATTCAACCATCTGATGATGTACTCATTATTCATGTCTCCTTTTAATTCAGTCCAGTATATATTTATTGTAGTTAATTATGTGTACTGTGTTTAACTCAGCACAATATTATTGGCTCATGATTTGGATTAAAAAAAATAACAGGTAACACTTCAGGTCAGTGGGTGAAAGATTAATTTGAAAGATCAATTTTTACTTGATTTTCTAACTCACAAGGAAAATTCGTAATGGTTAGTCCATCACGACAGATTCTCCCTCCAGTGAGGATGAGATGCTTCCCTTGGGAAAGTCTCTCTGGGCAGCTGCAACCACAGTGCAGGTTGCTGACTTCAGCTAGATTCTGTGCGACAGATTGAAAGCTCACAGGTGCCCGGAGTGTACCAGAAAACATTTGTCTTTCTTAGTGGGAGAATTGGAAAGATTTCAGTTGGCTGTTCCAGTTTTTTCACTTATACATGTTTTAATGGAACATTTCTGTTCTGTGTAGTTAATTTACCAGGATATGTTTTCCCGTATATTAAAGCATTTCCTGGTCTCACTTTATCTTGAATTTTTTGTCCAAATGCATTAAATAATATATTTATTTGTTTTAACATGTTGAGACAGCTTTTGATTGTGCATGTTTCTTGTAAGTAGAAAAACAAAACCCTCTTCATGTCCACTTTTCCATGCGTCTCCATTTGTCCTTGCCATGACAAAGTCTGATAAGCAAGGTTAAAATGGTAACAACTCAATTCAAACACAGTGCAATGATTGTTTTTAAAAGTCAAAAGCAACTTTGTATATTCTGAGAGCAAGGCTGAGTTCTGTTTAAGTCAAAAGACGTGAAACAATGATAAATGTCAAAAGATGTACAACTTGAAGTTTGGTCACTACAAACTAGACATTTCTGATCATTACCTACAACTTAAATATTTTCTGAAAATCACAAGGAGAAGAACAAGGGTAAGAAATTAAAAATGAACAAATGATGTTATGTGTGTGTATGAGGTTCCCAATATAAACAGCATTCCCCTGTAATATCAACATGGACTAATAATAAATTTAAATTTTAAAAAACTGTGAAGATTTTGCAACCACGAGTGAAATAAATAATTTTGTTGTGTTGTTTTTGATCACTCACTGACCTCAGATAGCTTTGGATTTGCATCTATAGCACAAAATCCAATGTTGTTGGAATTCAATATGAAACAGATGATTTCACATTTGCTTATTATATATCTTTCCAACAGTTGCCTTAGTAAATTTACCATGAATATCACTTTTATTTCGAGACAACATCTCGCTTTTGTAGTTCAGGCTGGCCCTGAGCTCAGCAATCCTCCTGCCTCTGCCTCCAAGTGCTGGGGTTACAGGCATCAGCCACCATGCCTGGCACTGTGCTATGTGGTACTGATTGCCAGTGGGCTGAGTCTCCACACCCGCCATTGTTGTATGTGGTTACTGGGGATCCAACCCAGGTGTCGAAACTACTAAACTAAATCCCCAGCCAATGAATATCACTTTTATTTCTCAAAAGTGAGTACATTCACAGAATAAGGAGTATGAAGAATGTCACATTTAATTATATTCTTCAAGTTGATTAAAAAAGGGAAAGGGAAGTCTTTCTAGATATTTCTATTGAGCAATGTCATGAAGCAATGGAGTGGTTTCAACAGTATTTCTTGGCTTTTTGTTCCTAGGCAAGTATAGAAGGATAGGAGTGATATAGAGTCAAAAAGACAATATTCAATATAGGATCACAAAATGGAGGAGCACAAGTAACCTCAAAAAGACAGTCTCCCATATCTCTTGGTTGATATTCATGGCTATGATGCAATGTTACTACTTGTAGCTGGAGAAAGCCTCCTGCACTTCCATGCCAATTTTTCTCTAGGTTTGGAAACACTAGTCCAGCTCTTTTCTCACATGAGCAAGATGATTCCAATGAAAACACCACTTTATGAATTCTGTCTTTGCTAAGCTTAGAAACAATCCTATCTTTCAAGTTACCTGAGCTATAATAGCAGGCACTGTTCTCATTAATATAGTTCCTTTTATTTCCCACTGTAAGGAAAGCACCCAAGGTACATGCTATTCCTACCCTCTCCTACCAAAAAATGTCCAAATGTTACAATTAATCTAATATATTTCTAAAAAATATTTTAGGCACAAATATTTGTCCTGACTGCTTTTAGATAATAAAGTTTAATTGCATCCATGTGTCTCCAAGATTCTCAACACAAAAGTCTGTTTTCAGGTAGACTGCTGTTACCACCCACATGGAAATATCTCTTTCAGAGACTTGAAATTCAAAAACTGATTAGTCTTCAGTAGGAAAAAGAGGATTCTAGGACTTGGGGAGATAAAATCCTGCCCTCCATTGAGTAAAAAGCAGTTTTCATGCCTTCATAATGAATCTTCAGCAGTTGGAGGACAATCCTACTTCTCTGTAGGTCACCCCTCCACATCAAACTTACAATCACTCAACCTACAATACTTGCTAAAGAATTATCCTTTCCTGTAGATGAAAAAGTGAATAATAGTCTTCTAGGCAAGTCTTTTGTGGATCCAAAGCTGTCTATCCTCATGCAACTAAACTGCCAGGAAGTATGGAAGGACTCTGTACTCTTCTCATCAAGCAGAAACAGAAGCCCAGAAATCTCCTCATGATTTATGATGGTAGATGCAGAGGTGTTGAGCACTGATACATAGAATGAAACAATGGAGTACTGATCAAAATGGTCACACTACTTCCAGGAGGATAAGATGAAGGAAAAGAATTTAGGATCAAAAACTAGAATGGTTTGTAAAGACTAGCCAAATGCAGTCTATGACCAAGCTCAGACTTGAAACCAGGCAGTCGGCCTCAAAGAGCCAAGTTCAAACCATTTCAGATGTTCTGTTTGACGAAGTATAAACCATAGTGAAGAACCACGGAACAAGGCTGTGTGCAGACACTTATAGAGTATATAGGCAAAGTCTCCTCAGAAAACTAAGCAGTAGGAAAAAAAATCCAATCCCTTGGCTGAGGTTCAGACTGAAATAATAATACCTGGAATGATGAAACAGAAATAACCAAAGTAGAAAGTCTTTCAAAAGGATTATGATGTAGGAAGATCACTGCATCAGAAACTTATAATTTATTTACTACCACACACAAGAGGCATTGACAGTGAAGTAAAGTTTCAGTGAAGACGAGAATCAGAAATAAAGGAAAGACTGAAGTAAGAAAACCACTGGTAATAATGTAAGCTGTCAGTTGTAGATCTATTACCAGATTTCTGGCAAGTTACTCTTACTTTGTGATTCTGGGGATTGACCTTTTATGCAATTTCAATGTGTTTTTCAATTAATTACTTTAACTACTTGTAATATAGGATAACTGTCTAACACAGAGACTAAGCCTCAAGGAGTTAAATTACAAAAATCACATGAACTCAAAAAACTTTGATATTAATTAAAATTCACTGATAAACATAGAATTGAGCTTTATTCCCTTTAGTCCTTCAGGTGGCCAAGGGTATTTTTCCAAATATATCTATGTGGTAATCTCCTGTTTCCATTTTGCAGTATTTGTTTTTTCTTTTGTTTACTTGTCTTTTGTTTTTCGAGATATGCTTTCACTATGTACTTCAGTCTGGCCTTGAACTCACAGAGATCCTTCTGCCTCAGTTTTTTTCTTTTCTTTTCTTTTTTTTAAGTTTGGAGACAAGGTCTCCCTTTGTAGCTCAGGCTGGTCCTGAACTCAACCTCAAACTCAGCAATCCTCCTGTCTCTTCCACCCAAGTGCTGAGATTAAAGGAGTGAGCCACCACACCAGGCACCATGGTATGTGGTACTGATTGCTGGTGTGCGTGAGTCTCCACGCCCAGCATTATTGCATGTGGTTACCGGGGAATGAGCCTAGGGTTTCAATTGCTTGCAAGGCAACATTGGAACCATTGAGCTAAATCACTGGCGCTTTGCCTCAGTCTTGTAAATACTGTGATTACAGGTGTGCTTTACCATAACTAACTGTATAGTTCCCTGTAGTGTAATTTTTGCCACTTTCGCTCAAAAAGAAGTTGTTTATTTCTGTATCTTCTTAGAAACTGCATGTAGACCATAGCAGAAATGATGTGGTCCTGGCTATGGACAACCTGTACTAGCCTGGAAATTTTCACTTACAACCTGTTAGAATGTCTGTATTTAGGATGCTTCATGTCAGGACACATCCACCACCTTATACGATCAGTCTCACAGGAGAAAACTTGAAGACAGAGTCAAAATTTCAGAGCCTGGGGCCTTCCTCCTAGCTCCTGAGTTGAGACTGTCTGCAATGTAAGTGACTAGCACTTCTATCTGGTCATGAAGCTGATGCCCCATCATCTCTGCCATATTATATTTGTTAGGACCAAGTCAGAGATTCTTCCCATATTCAAGGGAAGGAAATTATACAGCATGAACATCTGGAGTCGCTGTAGGGTCAATTCAGTATTCACTGATCCATATATCCATTCATTCATCCACACATAGGCAAATCCCCACCTTGGAAACTTGGTATTTATTTCTTCTCTTACCTGAGATACTTTTCCTAAAAATTTGCATATTTCACTCTCCACTGTACTCTTTTTCCTGTGCAAAAGTTACCTCACCCACGAGAAAGCCCCAAAATCAGTGTATAAATTCCAACTTATCAATGCATGAGAAAGATAGAGAGAGAGAGAAAGAAGATCCATTACTATGCTGGCCAACAGGATGATCTCACACCAATGGGCTGAAACACAACTGCTTCAACCTCCCAAGCATCAAGGACTCTAGATGTGAGTCAGTCCCTAGAATCCTCAATAGCTCTTATACCTACTTCATATGTCTGTTTATCCCTTCATTTATTGGTTGTCTCCCATCACAGTGTAACCTCTGTAAGAAAAGTGCCTTGTTTTACTCACTGTTGCTTTTTTTTTTTTTTTGAGACAGGGTCTTGCTTTATAGTTCAGGCCAGCCCTGAGCTCACTATGTTGCCCAGGTGAGCCTCAAACTCAAAGCAATCCTCCTGCCTCTACCTCCTGAGTGTTGGAATTACAAGGCTGAGTCACCATGCCCAGCACTGCGGTATGTGGTTCCCCAGGAGTGAACTAGGGATCTTGCACTTACAAGGCAGGCACTGGAACCACTGAGCTAAATCCCTGGCTTCTCACTGTCGAAATTCTTAAAACAGATTGGACTTTAACAAGTACAGTGAAATCTCACTTGTCAAATGGCTGCAAGTTCAAACTTTCCACTATTCCAACAGCAGAGAAGCACTTAAGACTAGTGCTGCTCTTGCCCAGACAACACCCAGTGCTTGGTTAGTGCACTGAAATATGTGATATTGCTCCTTGTGTGTGTGTGTGCTTTATTCTTATAAAATAGCCTAATCATGGCTCCAAAGGAAGTTAGTGATGCTGACAGCAAAGGTAAGAGGAAAACTGTGAGAACCATGTTAGATTTAAAGAAAGAAATTATTGACAAAAGTGTTAAAATCTTAGAAAAATGAATTCATGAGTATAATTTGGGAACTTTGGAACCAATTATTTGGTTTTCCACTATTTCTTACAGGAAAAACATATTCAGTTTCTGAACTTTTCAGCATTTGAACCCAAGTTTGTTATGCATTGAGCTCAACAGCCAAGGTATCACTGTATTTGTTGAATAAATGAATGAAAAAGCATTTGTTGAACACTGGCTTTGTGTAAAGAGTTGTGACAACTGCACTGGGGACACAAAATATTCTTTGCTATATAGTTTCAGCTATGAAAGAAAAACATTTACCAGGAAAGTACAGAAATTTGAGCCTACGCATGAAGATTTTGGGGGCAAATATTCTATCTTAAAACCCAAATTTGATTCTGAGAAGCAGTTTAATGGAAGCATCAGGAATTTCTACAAATCTTCCAGAAAGCACAAATTAAAACAAGTCAACTGGGATTTATGCCCTAACAACAATAGAACTATCTCCAAAAAAACAATGGAAAAATCAAAAAGTAGTTTAAAGGTTCACCTTTGTCGGAGGCTGAGAGCTGCAAGGTCCACATTAATTTGGGAAACATTAAGAAATGCTTTACCTGAAGGTTGATAGCTCAAACTGTCGCATTACTTCAGTTGTTTCATGTAGATGAAGACTAAGCATAGTGGATTGTCTTGTCGTGTTTTCTAGGGTCATGTAGGAGGTTGTGGGTGTGACTATGATTCCATTGTGTGGACACTGAAAAGACTGATTTCTAGATGTTGAGCTCTGTTGCAAAAAACATACAACATATGAACTGCAAGTATATATTAGATCCAAAGCAATAATAGCTAAGAGAAAGGACATTTCTGGGAAATGGTGTGGGAAAGTGAAGATGCCAGGGACAGAAGCAGTATAGTTCAACCATAAATGAAAGAAAAACCAATCATATGATGGGAAACCAGTCAATTCTTTCCTGGTATAAGTCCTGTTTTGTCATGCCAGGGGGGAGTGTCCCAACTTTCAAAGTACTCATCGAGAAACCATCCAGAGATGTGATGATAGTTCTAGGTACTCTACAGGAATTCTCGCTTATCTAAAAATGCCAGGAAACCAACTTCCAAGTTAATTTAACCTGAACTTTGGTTTTTAGCTAACTGCCTCACTTCTTTCACCCCTTGCCAATAGTGAAAGAGAGTAGCAATTCAAGGAGGGGTGTATGAATTCAGAATTGGTGATGATGGAGAATAAAACTAATTTATTAAATGGATCTCACATAGAGGCACACCCTATGTCAAACACACAGAACTCCTATATAGCAGAAAATGCAATAACTGAAAGGCCTTGAAACTAATTGGACTTACTCAACTAGATAACATCTGGGTACCAAAGCCTTGTTACATAACTATGCTACATGATCATAGTTTGGGGGACAATTAATAATTCATACAAAATATTCATACAAATTACAGTGTATTTGCAGTGGAAAGTTGCCCACCCCATGACAGTCAAGAAGCAGACAAGAATATACCTATTTATGTCACTTTCCCAGTGACCCACTTGCAAGGATGCGTGCCTCCTAACAGCACATTCAATAATGAATTCATGAATGAATTAATCCACTGATGGGTACAGGGCCCCCATAAATTGAAGCACTTTTCAAAAGCTCCACCTCTGAATAAATATGTGAGACTTTTTGAGGAGATATTTTAGACGTAAACCATAAGAATTAATTTTTCTGAAATTGTGCCTGCATCTTATTTTTATCATAAGAATTAATTTTTCTGAAAAATGTCTTTGGAAAAAGAATGGCTTTGTATTTTCCTTTCCCTCATACAATTTTAGAGCTTTGAGGAGAGATCTGAGAAATGATTTAATTCAATGATGTTTGCGCTTCAATATCTTCTATGATTTATTATATTCTGTTATTTACTTCAAGTGGGAGGAGGTAGAAATCTAGACCAAGGTGTCATTTTATTTCATAAGTATTATCTCTGGATAATATATTCCCCCACAGGAAGCAGTGGTTTTCTAGAACATTCCATAGACTACATGGTTCCTCTGAATATTATGATTAACATTTCTGCAGTGTAGGTAACAATGTCACATCTGCCTCATGAGAAGATACTGAAAAGAATCATTTCTGATGTACAGTTTCTCTCTTGTACTTTTTTTTATTTAGCTTCTGAGCTGATAGTAAGAACAGTAGGAGATGAAAGAAGTAGGAAACCGGAGATAAAACCTGTCCTTCACTACTTTTAGTGCTTCAGAAAAATGACATCTTTGCTTATTGATTTCTCTACTTACAGAAAAAAAAATCAGCAAAGACTGTTCAAAGGAAACTTCAAAAGAATCACTTGCAGAATTTCTAAGACTATAGTGAGGAATGGAGCTGCTTGCATATGTTAAGACAGCGAAATACAAAAAGTCAGCAAAAATTGTGCCTGTATCTTATTTAGCAATATTTATTTATTTAACAAATGCTCAGGAATGATTTATCATGTGAAAAGTCCTAGGGTTTAAGATCTGTCTATAATGACACATCACCCTGAACTTTAGGAAGTTAATTTAAGACAAATAGCCAAATGAAGAGTAACTTACAATATGTTAAACAATACATACTCTCTAGGATATAAGAAGAAGTCAGATAATAAACAACATTCAAGAGTTCTCTCAAGCTGAGAAAAAGATATGTGAGTGGAATGAGTCAAAATTCTGCAACTAACTGCTGTTTTTTTAAAATTACTATTCCAGGAGAAACATTATTTTTAAGTGATCATTTTGGAAAGATTATAATTAAATTCATGTTGCTTTACTACTGATTTATTGACTGGTTGCAGGGCCAAGGATGGAACACAAGGCCTCGAACTGCCACCAAGCACTTTACTACTGAGATCCACCCCCAATCCTGTTGGATTTGAGTTTTAAAATTAGTGTAGTGACATGTTTTAGCTTTTAATCAGTCAAGAGGTTATGGAACATACAATAGCAAAAATGTGTATGTAAGTGAAGTGAGAAAATGGATGGATCCTTTAAAAAATATGAAGCCATTATATCTTAAATGATAAAAATTAAATTTAGTTACAAAATGAAGGCTGGTTGTTCAAATGTTCAGAAGAAAAGTTCAAATAAGGCTATAGTTTTCAACTTCTTGTAAACAGTGAAAAATTACACTTGTCAGGCTAATATATACCTTGATGATTGTTGGAAAGAGATTATGACTAGCCTTAAACAAAAATTATGTGTTTTGAGTTTAATCTACTGAAATACCATTTTCAAGGAAAACTCAGATGAGATATCTCCATCTTAGAACCCATGTAGAATTATTCCAGTGAAATAGAACAGAATTTCCTTTCTTTGATCCATGGCATTTACAGATTATAGAAACTTAAAAGGTGAAAGCAATTGTACTACTTGACTTTAATTGAGTTTATTTCCTTTCTCCTTTGGGTTTGTCTGGAAGCTACCCTTTAAGAGTCTGAAAGTTTTTGAGTATAAGAAAGGCACGACTGCCCTCTCTTTTCTGTACTGCACAACAGGACGCCATTGCCTGTGCTAATGGGACTGCAGTGGAAACACAGACATCCCTATGAAATTAAAGTGATTGGATATTGTTCTAAAATTGATTAGATATTTTCTTTTTAAAAAGAATATGGATGTGGTAGATATGTGCATACATTATTTTATCTTAAAGTGTAACAAATTACATAAATTAACTTCACGCTGAGAAGTAAAGATATTACTCAATTGTAAAAAGCCTCATCCTGAGTGAGAATTATTGTACGGTGTCTTCTGTGTTTTGAATGAGGCACTTCAGTGTGAATAAAAAGATTCACTTATTGCTTCCTAGAAAGGAAAATAACAACTTCGCCTAAGAAAGACTCATGCTATCATTTTTCTGTTATTTTGTGTAATTCAAAAGTCGCATGAGTGCAGACTGGAGAACTTTGTGCACATCATAAGTTTTCATTTTCAAAACAATACACTTAACAATTGCATTAGTGATAAAGAGGCTTCTTCTGAGCTATTGTTCATGATGACTGTGTCTCAATTTGGAATCTGAAAGACTGTAATATCAGCAGTCTGTGAACAACATGAAAATCACCACCTAAGTATCGCAGGCACAGCTCTTTCCCTTGTCATAAGACCTCTGGAACTGATTTAAGACCTGCAAAATAATAAAAGCTTCTAAAGCATATTTCTCAAGCACTGAAACTGTAATTAGCAACGTGAAAGGAATAAACCAATTTGAAAGATGCACACATATTGACATCGTGAGTATAAAGCATGAACTCTGACACTCATATCTCTTATATACCATAAAATATGCCCCTCGCACTAGAACTAGCATTGTAGTTACACCAGCAAATAGAATCACATTGCACGTGCTTTTCTTTCAAGATCAAACTTACCTTTCAATATGATAGGAAGACTTGAATGATCATTATCATCCATAAAGAAAGTACTTCTTTTAGCTATTTTACCTTGAGAAATGATTAAATGAATGAAATAAAAATAGAAATACCAAGGAATCTCTAAAGTAGGAAATGTTCTATAGTGGCAGATACTGCTACATAAGCCCAAAGGAATTAAAGTAAAAAGTAGATGGAGAGAACAAGAAGTGGAGAATTGTGTCAACACTCTCTCTGCACCCACTGCTAGTGCAGCAAATCGTAAGCTTAAGGGGAAAACATGTATTAGAACAGAATGCACAGCTTCAGCAAGGGGGGCCTGAGTTTAGACCAAAACAGCCCTCCTATGGCCCAGTCTTCAAGCATGAAATTGTTCTCTTTAAAATCCTTTAAGAACCTGTGAGTTATTTGAATACTGTGTAAGGTGCAAGAGTTTTCATTAAATTAGTAATAATGGCTCTGTCTGCCCTTAAAAAATTTACTGGAAAATAATTTGCCTTCTTACTCCAAACAATTAGAAAACTAGACAAAGCTTATAAAATAGCAGCTTTCAGACAAAGGACAATAGACAGTGTTACAAAGATATCTAAGAGTGTAAAAACAAGGTTAATGTTATCAGGCAATTGACAATTAAACTTCTTGCCTCAAATGAAGAAGGAGGCCAAACAAGCTAAAACTTATGCCAAAAGTTTATTTGAAAAGTGAGGAAAAAAGGGGAAGGAGAAAACTAATTCTGTAGAGCAAACTTGGGCTGAATGAAAGAAAAGATAAAGCCAAAACAAATGTGCACTCTGAAAGGACCACCGAGGCAGCCACCATGGAGAGTCCTGGTGACAGGCTCCTCCCTGTGGCTCCTCTGTTTTATGCCCTCCACATCTGCTGGGAACCTGAGGGAAGTGTCATGTACAGGGTCCTGGCCAGTGTCTTAGTAGAACTCACATCCTTAATTCTAGTGCCCTTGAGCCCAGCCCCATCATGAATCAATCACACGCTCTAGATTCATCCACCTCTGAGAAAGCTTTCAGGGAAATATCTAAACACAAGCCATGACAAGCTTATTCTGGAGCAATGTGAGATTTTTATCCCTGCTTAAAAGGGCAGCCAATGATCTTTCATTTGTAATGTTATTTGAAATAAAGGAAGACATTTAAAAATGAGGAAAGATACATCCTAAGCACTTTCGTCAAGATATGACTAAAATAGGATAAGCTGTGCTTATTAAGGGATATAATTTGACGAGTTTGGATATATCCATACATCTCTGTTTGACAGTGAGTGACAGAATTTCAAAAACAGATCTGAGTTTCAATCCATAGTTGAAGTGAAGATCTTCAGTGGTCATTTAGAGAAGGTGTGTATAGAGGTATGAAAATTAACAATACTTCGCATGTTTCTTGCTAGCACGAAGGTGGGTGCATTCAGGTACTATCTTAATCTAGCATATTGCAACAACCCTATCAGCCACATCATTCAACCTTAATTATGAAGATCAGAAAAGAGGAACTCAGAGAGATCATTTGCTGATGGTTCTACAACAGGAGCCACAAATTTACTCAAGATCTATAACAATTAGACACAAATGATTCTCCAAGGCCCAGTCTCAACACAGCAAAATGAGTTAATGGAGTTTCTGAACTTAACTTCAAGAAAGAAAACTGGCTTGGTTCTCTTGAGGACCTAGTCATGGCCTACAAAGTCTGCCTTACTTGGCTTCTGGATAGTCATTGAACCCTATCTCCAATAATTGCCTTTCCTTTGGTCTGGGTCTTCGTGGCTCTTGTGATGTAACAGTACACAGAGGAACACAGTGCATTCCTTTCTCAGCTACTAACTTGCAATGGCCTTTCCAGAAATGCATATACCCAGTTCCTCATGGGTTCTTACTTTCTCATTGCATTCAAGCTTTGGCTTAAATATTCATTCCCTCTGAAGAACTGTTTGACAGACTTTATCTAAAATAGTAATGTCTCATTTTTCTATCTCTTTACTTCTCTTTATTTCTCTCCATAGCACTTTTGACTACCAGATAAAAGGTATATACTCACTTATGTATTTATCTTGTGTCTTTTTAGTCAGAACTAAACTCCACGAGATCAAAGATGTTGTTTGTCTGCTTCGCTGCTTGCTCTCTCTGCAGTGACTAGTACAGGCCAGGCACTGAGAACATTCTTATTCAATGTAAATGAATAAATAAATGAACCCATTGTAGGGTACAGACCCTTTGACAATCTGGTTAAAAGTATGAAGTTCCCAAAATGCAGATGTATGCAGTTTTAGTTTTCCTACTAATAGAGCCAATCTATAAAACAATATTGTTTACACAGAGCTTTCTTTTAAAAGAAAACTAAAGAATCAGAGAAGAGGAAAAGTGAGACATTAGTTTTTTAAGAAAGAGTATGGTTAAACATAAAGGCATGACCAAATTATTCCTAGATTAAAGAATGCAGAATGAATGAGTTTGATGTGATATTGGACTTGATAAAGAAGACAATGGAGACATTTATTGAAGTATAGATGGTGAAAGACTTGAGACCCATTACAGATTATCCATCATAGGGCAGTACAGTGGACCCTGAAAAATATATTAAGGAGGCTTGCCCCTTTTCGCTGTTCTTCTGTTTTGTTTAATTTTTGAGCCAGGGTTTCACTATGTAGTTGTGTCTGGCCTTGAACTCACTATGTAGCCCAGGCTGGCCTTCAACTCAAGGCAATACACCTGCCTCAACCTCTCTAGAACTGGGACTATAGGCATGTGCCACCACACCTGGTTGTGTTTGTCATCTCAACAGTGCATAAATTACTGGCAGAATTAATTCTTAATCCCTGGGTTTCTTGATATATGCTTGTAGAATAAAATGTAATATTTCAAATCACAGTCTGTGGAGAAAGATTAATTCCATCATACAGTACGATTTTAAGAAAATCTAAAATTTTCTGGGTCTTTATTTCCTTATCATAATAATAAGGCAATAGTAAGTTCATTGTGTTGAAATAATGTATGCTAAAATATTAATGTCATAGTTGGTATCCAGAAATCACTATATAATTTTGTTCCATAGCAGGAGTTTTCATGTTTATCATTGCTTATTTTACTACACATTACTTTTAAGCATGATTTCTACCACACAGCTTGCTTGTGCTATTATGTGAGTAGTGTGTGATAAGTGAACATATGGTAGGAAATAGAATAGTTTACAATAAATGAAATCAGTGCTTAGGATTGTAATACAGTTAATACAGTTAAGTAGTGTTTTTTGTTTCCTAGCAAACTACCACAAATGTTTTCATTATTCTGTGGGTTTGTCTTGATGAAATATCTGTGAATCATGTAGTGCTGTCTGAATTTATCAATGGATCTGTGGCCAGCTGGCAGTCTGTGGTCTCATTCACATTTCTCCATGGCCAGTCATTGGTCTGTTAGCAGGACAAAGGTAATATTGAGGCCATGTGTCTTTTCATCATTCAACTGGCTATCTGGGGCTTGTTAGCCTCATATAATGCTGTTATTATATTGTGCAGAGCGAGAACTATGGCCAGGCCCAGAGCTCAGATAACAAGGAGGGTAATTGTCATAACTATTTATGAATAGGTTTAAAATATGCATAGAAAATATCTTACAACAGAAGTTTTCAATGCAGAGGGAAAATTGTCAATGAAGATGATCCGACAGACTTCACAAGGGAAAGGAGAGTGGGTAAGACCAAGAATTTATAGAAATCTAAAGAGGAACATCTTCCCTTGAGAAAAAAAGAGATAAAACATTGGATATAAAAGGAATGTGTGACCATAAAAAAAAAAGAAGACAGCTCACAGAAAATTGCTCTTTTCAGAAAATCTGATATTTTGGTCATCTTGCTTTTTCCCCTTTGGTTTCTTTTTATTCTTTTTGATAGTCTCTAAGACCTCAGACACCTATCCTAGGTCTTATTCAATCCACAAATGTCTCCTTCACAATTGCATCATATAAAGACACTCAAAGACTGGAAGCATTTTAAAACACATTAACAATAGCACGGACTGGAAGAGATACTTTGTGGCTCTTTCTGATTCTCCTTAAATTGTAGACCATTTCAATTTTGTGCTGTAAGTTATAGAAAACCTTTAAAAAATTAATTTTTGTGTACATAATTTCCTCCCAATAAATAAGCTGGTCATTGAATAAAATGAACATCCTGTATAAATTTTCTTAGATTCTATGTCTTCTTCTGGTACTCACAAATACTTCCTTTTTAACACAATAGTTATTACAATAACAAACTAAGTGTGGTGGCACAGGACTGTCATCACAGTATTAAGGAGGATAATGCAAGGAGGATTGCCTCAAATTTTTGGCCAGCCTGGGCAACATAGTAAGTTTATAGCCAGCCTGAACTACACAGAGAGAAGCCGTCTCAAAAAAGTTTTTATAGAATAGTTTTTTTAATAAAATTCCTTAATTTAAAAAGTATGTTTTCAAGTTTTCTTAAATTTTTTCAGATATCATTTTCAAGTTAGGTTAAAATTGTACTGAAAAATAATATATGCTTATTATATAAAAGTTCTAATACTAAATTATTGCTTCAATAAGAAGACCCTCTTCCTTACAAGCTAATCAGAATTTGTGAGTCTTACCTGAAATTTAACTTTCTATGCATTCCCCTCACACACACACACTCATCTCTTGCTTTAGTCTGTTTTGTGCTGCAATAACCAAGTATCACAAACTCAATAATTTATACTTAACAGAAACTAATTGGTGCATGACTCTGGAAGTGCAAGACTCCAAGACCGCGGGTCCACCTGCTGATGAGGGCTTCTTCATGGCTCATTCATTCTGGACGGGCAAAAAGGGGAAACAAGATGGGGCCAATTCTGTTTTTTTCTAAGGATCCCATTCCCTCAATAATGGCACCAATCCAGTCATGAGAGCAGAGCCACTTTGACCTCATTATGTTCACAGATACTGACTCTGTTTCACAGTGTGATTAACTTTGCAACACATTCAAACAACAGCACCCCATATGTGCATGTTTGAACAATGAACTCTGCATCATTGTAGCATTTTTAAATGAAAGCGTTTTACAGAACCAAATCCTATTTAGTGGAAATCAGTTTGTTTCATTTTCTTTCCTCCCATTACCAAGGACATTATCTTTTACTAGACACTCAGCTTAATTGGTGTGTCTCAGTAATTTTGTTCATTTAAAAATAATTCCAAAGTTACTAGAAGGTAGGTTAACATGCAAATATGGTAATTGAGTTGAAATTATGAGGTCAAGAATCACAATTTCAACCATGAAAACAGTTATTTTATTTCAAGAGACATTGGATTATGATTGAGTAGCTAAGTCATGTGACATATAACAGTAATCAGTTCACTGACTATTCCTGTTCTACCATGTAGCTGTGTTTGTGGAATAAAATCAAAGGCAAGAATATTGTAAAGGTAATTAGTGCATTGATTTCATGGTTGTTTTTTTTTAAATTATCTTTATTGGTACATTAAATATACACATCATAATTGCACTCCATAATGGGGATTTGTACCAGTATAAGACACAACTTAATTCTCATTTTTTCCCATAGCCCCACCCACCCTACCATCCCCCCATATATATAAAATTTGTTTCCTTACTTTTTTGTTACAATCTCAACATTGTCCCCTTTCACCTTATTTTACATTGAGCATTTTCTATTTCACAAGATTTCATGGTTGTTTTTAACAAAAAAATAAAGAAATAGACACTTTCAATAAGAAAGAAATTTAAGGAATTATTTTATCCATGAAGCAGGTTTAATTCATAGTTTTTAAAAGCCACTTGTGCTCTTTTTGAAAGAATGTTAAATCCTTGGTTTAGAGAACATGAAATAGCATTTTCTGTACTTTAAAATAACAATAAAAGGACTGCAAACTTAGCTCAAGTGGTATCACTCCTACCTTTTAAGCACAAGGGCCCAATTTCAACCCCTGGTAGTGCAAAAATAAAATAACAATAATAATAAAAATAGGTAGTTATTCATATTTAAAAAGTTCCTTCATATTATCAATAGATCTCCAAATTCTTCTGAATAGGTAAACTAAATATGATTCTGATTTATAAAATTGAAGTCTTATATCATCTCAACAGTTATGACACAGAGTTGTTTTCTTTCCTCAGGTGAATACGTGGAATAAACTCAGGGATTATGAAGTATCGTAGTTTGGGAATCAGTTTTTCTTATGAAACATATCAACTAAATATAATTTCTTCACCCAGAAAAAATGATAAAATAGCATTATAAGATGGAAGAATTGTTTCTCAGAGCACAGGAGTAGAAGTAGACACAGGAGAGGACACATCATGGCTGACTAGAGCAGCAGCACTCACCAGACAATAGGAAGATGATCACCAAGAACCATAAGTACCTGGAAATGGGAAAGGGGATAAACAAAAGCTTCAAATACAGAGAGTCAGTTTGAAGGAGAAGCACACCAGATAAATTCCAGTACCAAGGTGTTTAGAAAAAGAAGCAGGTCCACCTCTCAATTTTGATGCTGCTTACAGCCCTGGTCCTTTGAACCTTAGGAAAGGATATAGCTT
The DNA here is from genome assembly GCA_004026965.1 of Petromus typicus. NCBI lineage: Eukaryota > Metazoa > Chordata > Mammalia > Rodentia > Petromuridae > Petromus > Petromus typicus. The sequence continues at coordinate 27,202 of PVIR01009762.1, read as the reverse complement.
CTTGTGGGGAGAAATTGTGTACAACTGCAGAGACTAAGTTACTTTGACCAACATCCAGGCCAACAGTCACAACTTGAGGTCCTAACTCTTCCCCCGCTGGAAAGAGATACCAATGAGTGCAATATTCTCTGGAGAAGACCTCCTCAGATTAGGCCATGAAGAAAGGCTTGGGTTAGGGAATCACTCAGAGCGTGAGTGATTATTATATAGGATATATAAAGGATATAAGGATATAAAGGATATAAGGATATAAAAAAACTAAGGGCATGGTTCTGAAAAGCCAGAACCAAGCACATTTGATCTGGCTGACAGTGCGTTGTTGGGATGTGCGATGACTGTGACTGGATATGAAAAAGACCTTGAATCAGTACCAGAGAGAACTCTCCTTACTTAAACACTGTGAAGCGTTTTCTTCATGTGGTCTGCTGCTACTAACCTGTTATTCAAATGCTATAGAACTTGGCCCTGATGGAAGATCCATCTCACTACCTACTACAAAGGTGCTGCATTTGATGTTTATGCGAAAGCCCTCCAAATGGCACCAAATGCTACTGAATCCAAGCAGAAGGGCCTTGGTGTGTGAAGACCTAAATATATCTGAATTCACAGGCTGGTTGTATGCACTGGGACCCTTGAGTTAAAAACAGTGGGCAAGTTGTGACTCAAGTCACTCATCTGAAGCCTCAGGATCCTCTACACAGCCTTCAAAGTCTCTCCTGCATTCAGGCAGATTTCAATGTCCGCAAACAGGCACTGGTGCAGGATTTCTCAGTTACTCCTACACTGGAAAGGGCATAGTAAGGTTCCCTTCAGAACTCTTTAAGGGTTAAATCTGTATCTGAGCCCATCTGGAGGCACAAATGACTGGCATTCAGGTTATAACTTGATGCTGTTCATAAGTTAAAACTAAAATTATGGTCATAACCCAAGTTGTTCATTGCCAAGCCAGTCTTAACTCGAAGGTCCTCTATACTGTTAGAGGCACGGATAGACAGTTTGGTGTGGGCAAAAAGCCACAGAGGGATAGCAGGGTCAGAACATGTTACCTGGTGGGATCCCCTGGAGAAGTATAGAAAGAGCACACTTGAGTGGGTATAGGGATTATCACAGAGACAGAGGAGCCCTGCAGTCCTGCTAGGTTTTCCCTTCTGCTGTACAATGGAAGATGTCTACCTGAAAGGGGCAGAAGCCTCCAGCTCGTCAGCTCACCAGGGAGCAGTTACAACCTAATCGAGTTCTACCTCACAGTGAAGAAGAAGGGGGCTTGGTGGTCTATCCCAACTGCCAGTCCCTCTGCTCACTGGTAGGAGAGAGAATAAGTTTTGGAGGCAAACCACCTTATGCACCTATGAAAGACCCAGCCCCCTAGTCACAACCACAAAGGAGTGGAGCTCAGCCCCCTGCAGTTGCTATAAGAAGATGCTGTAAGTAAAGGGGAAAAGAGCACAGCAGTCCAATTCGGATGGAAGGGTGAGTGTGAGAGAGAGCTCTTCACATGGTCTGTTTGTACATGGTGGGTTTTCCCTTTTCTCTTCTTTCATCTGATATAGATATAGGTAGATATAGATATAGATAGATATAGATGATATAGATATAGATGATAGATATAGATAGATAGTCAGTTTTTATGAAGTACGGAGTAATAATTAGTGCATTAGAGAGTATCTTTTTATCATCCCAGGTTATCATCCCAGGTTTATCATCCCAGGTTAACCCTCACCAAACCTTGTACACAGAAAAATAAAAGGCAAGCTTTCTATCAGTGCACTCAATTATGTGAAGTTTCTTAAAGTTTCTCCTAATTTCCAATTGTTCTTACTTCCTTTTTCTTCTACTTTCTTGCTCTTCAAATAACTTCTCCAGCCCCCACTTCAGATATAAGAATAGTACCATCATAATCCCATTTCTTTTTCCTTTCATCTGCTGTTAGCTATTTTTTCTTCTCTTCTTTCTGAACATTTTCCACTCTTTCTTCTTCCTCTCTCCTTTTTGTTGTCTTCTATATCCCCACATACTTGTCATCAGAACTGTTATCTTCCTCAGTTTTGAAAAAAAAAGTAATAATACTAAAACAAGTATTTAATAATATGAGTGAATACTTGTTGGTTCTGTAGATGCTGATAGAACTAACAGCTGTATTCCTGATACACAATAAGCAGAACTGATCCTATTATGTTGAGTAGGTTGAATAGATGCATAAATGCCCAAACATAACCAAAGCTGAGATCATATCAAGGGAGACATACTCTATCAAAAATATCTCCACAGTAGAGACAGAGTTTTCTATCCTAATTTATTTCAACAGTTTTCTATCCTAATTTATTTTAACAGTCCATACAAAAACAATAGAAACATAACAAATCAAGATAACAAAATAACTCAAAAAAAAGAAAAAAGCTCAACTCCCCAATAACTTATCCAATGGGCAATGAAATGGAAAACAGTTCAAAGATCTCAAAAAACAAATGGTTAAAATGTTTAGAAAGATCAAAGAAGAAACAAATAAGCAAATTCACAAGATAACCAGTGAGATTAAAGGGGATGTAAATAAAGGAACAAATGACATAATAAAATATTAATTGACCTTAAATAAGACATAAAAAGTTGATCAAATTAAGCACAATGCAAGACATTAATTATAAGCTTTGTCCAAAAAACCTAGAAATTATGAAAAGCAATCAAGTAAAAATTCTGAATATGAAAAATTCATTTGAAAGTGTGGGCAATATGAATGACCAATCTGAAGAAAGACTGTCCAAACTTAAAGACAAGACGGAGGATATCATGTCCACTACAATATTCTAAAAACAATGCCCCATGGAAAGTGGATTCAGCACATTGTAGAGAACTAAAAATCAATCTCTAAGGATTATGAGAGTTAGCAAAAGATCAGGTGATACCAAACGTCTAAAAAATTAATTCACCAAAATCGTAGCAGAAAATTTACCAAATCTAGGGAATGAATTGATGTTCAGATAAATAAGACATACAGAACACAAATGATCATGACCAGAAAAGAACCTCTCCACAAAATGTGACCCATCCATATTCAGAAATGTGCCCTACTAATCGAGCATTTTAATAATCTAATCAAGTTTATCGTCCACACCAGAAGGAAACACTCAGCAAGAAGTCCAACTTCCCTGAGGTTTTTATGATGAAATCAGCTCATAGGGATGAAGAGAGGCATGTGACCTCATTGTTTTAGTTCCCAGCTATTCTAGATTTTCCCGCCTAAACATGTGAATGAGGAAACCTTTGAGATAACATCCAACACTTCAGCATTTGCTAGGAGAAATCCCGAATGATAACTAACTAGCTGTGTCAGTCCACACCAAGAGTCCTAAAGTAGAGTAGTATTAAGTGATTGTTATTCTAGTAACTATCCTTTTGAGAGAATTTATTACTCAGCAGTGGGTAACTAATACCAATTTCTTGACTGTCATTCCCTATACTATCTGGGTTATAAAATGTTTTATATATCTGAATCTTTTAGTTGTCCGTGATCTCCAGGTTAGCAACTCGTACACATACCATGAACACTGTTGCCTGACACAGGACCTAGAACACAGTATGTCTTCAAAACATAACCACTTAATTAATGCACCAGTGAATGAAGTGACTTTATATGTTTAGAAAACAAGAGAGGCAGGAGCAATGGACGATGAACCCAGAAAGGCCAATAAGAGACAGAATATTAACATCTTTGTGTGTTAAACTGGAGTATTTTACTTAATTTTGAAAGTTACAGAGTTCCAGGAGAAATGTGGGCAGTGGAGTTCAAAACAAGATTCATACATAGAAAGATCACAGTCGTAGTGGTACGTCAGATGGATTAGAGTAAGGAATGCAGATGGGCTATATGTGGAACATCTGGTCTAAAGGAAAGCTAGTAGTACTTCAAAAAGTGCATAAAGGATTATTGAAGCTAGAAAATTTGCATAGTATATCTAGTGGTAGTCTTCTACCAAATCTGCTTTCATTTACAGTAAAAAGTTAATTACAGTTCTTACATATGCCCCTTTAGGGCAATTTTTTAAAGTTTCTTTATATCTTGCATTGTCTTTATAATTACTGATTATTTCTGGCAGGCAAAAATCAGTCCCAATAGTACCATATCCCAGATATAAGTAACTGTGCCTTATGTATTAATTTCTTGTGATCTCAAGCAGTTAATAGACTTGAGATAACTCATCACACTAATCTTTTGGGAAATGAATTTTCTAGCTTCTTATGTATCCTCTGAACTTAAATATACTTGACTTCAAGTACAGAATCTGTGGCTGGTATGGCCAGGAAAGAGGTCATATTTGTAAATATCAGTAGTTTTACATATTACAATAGAGAATTAGCAGTAATGAGGATTAAGGGGAGGAAAGACATAGATTAATGAATACTCCCTTATCTGCTTTATTTAGATCCTACCCACATTGGCTCTTGCTTATATTTTAGATGTTAAAAGATCCAAATCTAGGGCTAGCACTGTAGAGCACTTCTTAGTGTACACTCAGGATTGTTTTTGATCTTTACTACTGTAAAAAGTTCTGAATTAAAAAGTTTGCAGTCACCTTACTCTTCAGTACAACAGTCAACCAGACATGGTATTGGCTAGCCTGAACTACATAGTAAGAACCTGTCTCAAAAAAAGAAATCAACACAGCAGTTATTATTCTTCCTCTTGCCCTATTCATTATAATAAAGTTGATTGCCAAATGCACTGACAAATTAAGACAATTAAGACATAGGAATGAGAAATACAGTTGGAGTTCTTGGTTTTAGAAGGCACTCTCTCTTTAAAGAAAACTGTTCTCTTCAAGCTGCAGAATTATAGTAATATTTAGTGTTTTATTTCAAAAACTTGGTGTCCTACTTTTGTTTCTTGGGGTTTAGCCTGTAACATTAGCTCCTAAATTTCATTAGATTTCCTGTCTACACTTTGCAGTATATCTAGTAGGATTATTTTGAAGGGCTATCTTCCCAGCCTATAGAATTTTCATTTCTTGGCAATTAATTCAGGTTCTGCTCAGGCTCTGTTTCGGCACCATCTGTAAAATGAAGTAGACAACCTGGATAATCTTTAATTTCATTATCACTCTAAAACATCATGACCCCATGCCATTGTCTTTGTATAATGACAGGAAAAAATCTGAAAAGAACTCTGTACATTGGAAATTGTCATTTTACTACATGCACAAAAGTCTTAGAGAAAGTAATTTTTGCCTTATAGTGGGCACTACTACATTTTTCAACTTTTACTGAGATCTAACAGTCTGAAATAATTGTCTGTTTAAGTATACAGTTGCATGAATCTAACCATACTTAGAATATAGGCTAAGTATACAGTTGTATGAATATAAGTATATATATATATATGTATATGTATAAGAATATATAAGTATATATAAGTATAAGAATATAAGTATATATAAGAAGTGTAAGTATATATAAGAATATAAGTATACAGTTGTATGAATATAAGTATGCAGATGTATGAATATAACCATACTTAGAATATAGGCTATTTCTATAATTTAAGACACTTAATTACACCCTTTGCCTGTCTATTCTTACCATTTATCTCCACTTTACCAGAAACCACTGATGTACTTTCTGACCTTTATTTTTTCCTTTGTTCGTAAGTATGTTTTATTTATGTATATGTGTGTGTGTGTGTGTGTTCTTCGGGGGATTGTTTCCTTTCGTTTTTAAGTAGTGTACCATTTTATGGCTTTCTTTCTTTTCTTTCTTTCTTTCTTTCTTCCTTCCTTTCTTTCTTTCTTTCTTTCTTCCTTTCTTTCTTCCTTCCTTTCTTTCATGTTTTGCAGTATCAGGAATCAAACCCAGGACTCATACTTGCAAAGCAGTCACAGTGTCACTGAGCGAAATCCCGGGCCTCATTGTATGGCTTAAAAATGATGTGCTAATCTGCTCACCAGTTGATAAAATTTTTGCTGTTTTCAGTTATTGTCTATTATGAATAAAGTTTCTGTAAACATTTGCCTATAGACCTATATATGCACATATATTTTCTTTCCATGTAGGAATGGGACTTTCATATCAACATAATATAACTTTTATATCAACATAATATATTTTCAATATATATATTTTCAACATAATACAGAAAGATCAAAATGGCTGAGTTATTCTTCATTCAAGCCAACAATGTTGTAGTCCTTAGTGTTTTGCTTTTGTTTTAATTTTAGTCATTCTCATAGGGATGTGATGCTGTTTATTTCAATTTGCATTTCCACCTTCACAAAAGATGCTGAGAACCTTTTTATTTTCTTATTCACCATTTATGAATCTTCTTTCATGATATATTCAAACATATTGTGTGAAACTTTATGTATTATGTCTTTTTATTATTGCTGCTATTGTAAACGACATTTTTTCTTGACCTCTCTTGGTCAATTTGTTGTTAGTGCACAGGAACAAAACAGATTTTATGTATTGCTTTTTTATCCTGCACCTTCACAGAACTTGCTTATTAATTCTAGGTGTGTGTGTGTGTGTGTGTGTGTGTGTGTGTGTGTGTGAGAGAGAGAGAGAGAGAGAGAGATCTTTAGGGTTTTCTTTATATAAGATCATAGAATTTGCAAACAGTTATAATGGCCTGCCATTCCCAAGAGCCTACTTTCGTCGCAGATTCCCCTTGGGGTTCTCAGCTTCCTAGCTATGTCCCACAGCTTGTATAAAGGTGTCTCTGTCCATGGACAGCTGACAAATTCTTATTGCCTCTCAGGGGTAGGAGTTTTACACACACACACACACACACACACACACACACACACACACACACGTACACATATATAATATATATTAGATTGTCTATTTTCCACAACTCTTGGATATAGTGTTCTTTCCTCACCACCCATTTAGTTTTCTCTTTATGTTTCAATTTGGTTACTTTATTTTCACTAGAATTCCTTCCCATTTTGAAAATTAAACTCTGGAGAGACTGATAAAATTTAGAGAAAATTCCAAATATGGTATACTGTTTGCATATATATCTTTTCCAGCTTTTCCTAATATTAATATCTCATGAAACCATTGTACATATGTCAGAACTAAGAAATGAACACACAGACAACACTACAAACTAAATTCCATTCTAATTATATTTCAACAATCTTTTCACTAAAGTCCTTTTACTGATTCAGTAACAAATGCAGATATCACAATTGCAATTATCCATCATGTCTCTTTAGTCTCCACGGGCCTGTAATACATCCTTAACCTCTCCTCATTTTTCAGTTTCTTGACATCTTTGAAGAGTACTGGCCAGGCATTGTGACAAATGGCCTCATTTGAGGTCTGTCTGAAGTTTCTGATTATTCCGAGGTCACAACTTCTAAAAAGTACCACAAAGGTGAAGGGCTCTTGTCATCAGCCCATACCAGGGGAACATATTACACATTGGATGCAATATATCCTTCATAAAGTCTCATTCTGTCAGGATCTTGGTAACTAAAGGATTTGGGGATGTGACTAGATCATGAGCAATCTGCCTTTATCAGTGGAATAATCCACTGATGGGATCATTTTGAGAAGGCATCACTGTAAAGGTGAAGACAGAAGGTGGGACTTAGCTGAAGGGAAAGGATTATGAGGCAAGGACACTGAAGGGTCACATCTTCCCCTCCTTCCCTTTAGATTCCTCTTCCTTGGGCTTCCTGGGTGCTCTGGAGTGAGAGGCTCTCCTCTGCCATGTTCTCCCTCCATGGTACTTCTGACGTGGATCTATCCAACCATGGACTAAAATCTCTGATACTATGAACCAAAATGAATCCTTCCTCTGCTATGTTGTCTTTCTTAGAGCCACAGCAGCAACAAGTCACAGCGACAAGTGCAATGCATTGTATCAACTAATAGTACTAACCCTGATCACTCAGCTAAGAAAATGGTTGCCTAGTTTTCTCCAATGCAAAGTTGGTACTTTTCTCTTCTATATTATTCAAAAGCAAGTCATTAAGTCTGGCTCACACTCAACGGGAGGAAAATCAGCACCTTTCCTGCAAGAAGAAAGAGTTTAACTGAAATATATTTGCAAAGATTTATTCTTTCTCCATTTATTTTTGATAACTTTTATATCAGTGTGGATACATAGGCATTTGTTTTATTCTTTGACTTAATCCAGTCCTAGTGTTATTCATTTAGTTGTACAAATTGTCTAAACTTTGACCCTTGGGAGTCTTTTCAAGTTAGTAGTGTGTTTTCATATTTTGTTTAATTTCATATAATTTGTATATACTTTAACTGATATCATTGATTATTTTTATATTACTTTTATATCTGACATTGAAAACTGTTCAGATGAAAGATTTTCTTTTCCTCACCTCTATAGCTAGTCATATTTAAAAGGAATGCTGGTACTTTTTTTTAATTTTTTTCTCAAGACAGGGTCTTGCTTTGTAGTTCAGGCTAATCTGGGGCTCAGCTTTGAATTTAACAATCCTCCTCTTTCTACCTACCAAGTGCTGGGATTACAGGCATAAATCACCATGCCCAGGATTGTTGTATGTGGTTACTGGCGATCAAACTTAGGACCTTGTGCTTGCCAAGTAGATGCAGAACCACTGAGCTAAATTTCTGTTCATGGTACTTTTTATTAAAGAACAGTATTCAGAAACTCAGATCTCATCTAGCAGTGGATGTGATAATATTTTTATTTCTTTTAAATTACACTTCTCTGGACACTGGTGACTATTTCTATTTGATTATTTTTGCAACTCCACTGAAATTAATGCACAATCTGTTCATGCATTCATCCTATATCTTTTAGTTTATTGATGATAGTTTAAAATTGTTGAAAACTTTGATTACCTGTCCATTATTTCATGTAAAAATGGTAGATATGGTGAATAAAATTTCTACCTAGAAATAGTCATACCTCTTCTTCTGTATGCCTGTTGGTATGGAGAAATGAGTCTCTCTAGAAGTAACTGAGCCGGTTCTGACTTGTGCTACATTTACTTTCTATATGTCACTGACTTAAAATTACTCCAGTGGGGTAGTGCTTCTCTTTTGTATTTAGTGTGATTTTGAGAGCACTAAAGGGTTTTCCTCTACCTCCATCTTTCAGCTGACCTTGAATATTGTAATATGAAAGGAATAAACATATTTTTCTATACAGTGTTGTTTCTCCCCCTTAGTAAGCTTTTACATGGTACAAGATGTATGAGTTCAGGGGTGTTTTCTCCTTTTGCTACAAATTCAACATGAATCAGGGCCTGTGCAACTCACCTCCGAAGTTGGATCCTTCTCCTTCTTCTAGCTGTCCCCTATTGGCAAACAATCTCATTTTCCTACCTACTATGATGTGTAGTGAGTAGGAAAATAGTGCTTTATTCGCACTATCAATCAGCCATGTATTATTGGGGTTCTCGAGCATAAGTGAGTTTCCTGCCACTCTCCCAGCACCAGGAAACCTCTGCTTTTCCAGGAGGGCAGATCTTGCCTGTGAACAGATTTTCTGTTCCTCTCCCAAGGTTGATGACTTTTAATAGGGTAAGCATAAGGTTCAGAGGGTGGATTTCCATCCCTTTCCTAGTAGCAGCCAATCTTTACCTATAGTGGAGTAGGTGGGGCTCTTTCTTTCATCTTTCCCAGTGACCAGTAGCTTTTCTTATCAAAATGTGTTCAACTTCAAGATGTGGGCAGGTTTCTTGACCTTCTGCCTGTTTGCAGAAACCATATGTTTTGTATCAGAGAGAAAAGTGAAAACGTAGGTGCAGTTATGTCCTCAACTTGGCGTCTGTTGCTAAGCAGCAGCTGATAACCATCTTATACACAGGCCAAATACTGGGGCACAGATGGGCTTCTGCATGTACCTTTGCTCAGTCTTCAAACATTGCCAGCGACTTGATGCATGCTTGTAACACTGAGAGAATCCTCCTGGCTGACTGCAGGCTTTCTTGTGAGCACTTATGGGCGATTTCACAGAAAAGAATTGCGAATGGGAACAGATTCATCTTGTGATTACCATTCCTAGGATTTCTAAATTCTTATGTTATTATATACTTGGTATTTAATGACTCCTTAAAAGTTTGTGTTTTTTTTTTTTTTACTTCTTTAAGGACTAATACCTTTCCCTTATATAGTCTTCTAAAGATAAAACAATTTGTGTTCCAGTTTTTTATCAAAGGAATTTACTCACACTTTGACATAAAGTTCATTTCATCTTACAACTTCAGCTTTCTCAATGGCTCAAATGTTTGTGATTTCGTAAATTATATTTTTTCTTATTCTGAAGATAGGTTCAATATTGTTTCATGGTTCCCTGTGCCATAAGCTAAAGCAGACCATTTAATGTTTCTTTATCATTAAGAAACAGAACACATCTGAAGCAAGAGCACTGGATGGTGACTGAATGTTAAAGACACTGTATGAAAGTTATTATATGGGGGAGATGGATCTGCCTAGGTGTGTGACACCTTCTGCCTGAGAAAAGCTGAACAGCAAATGGCTGCCCCAGGCAGTAATCAGGAATACATCCGTCATCATAGCACATCCTCCATGGGGAGCCTGAAGAATTTTAGATGTTAATGCATTTGAAATTGAGATGAGGGCCCTAACCTACAGAAAAATTCTCAGAGATGATTCCATGTTCTCTTTTTAACATATAGAATATAAGTGTTCCTTTATAATTTTAATACTGAGAGTACTTTGAATAAAGCATATAATGAATCTCATAGTTTAGATTCATAATGACCAATAAAAATCTGAGAAACAGAAATAAAAGGATACTCGGTTTTGCATAGTGAAGTTATCCAATAATATTTACCCAATTTGACTATTTTGAATAACTATTTTTATGTATTTAAGCAATTAAATGTGTTTTCCAAAGCACTAAAAAATGTTTCACTTTATATGTACTCATGGGAAGAAACATTTCTGAAGCAGGACTCATTATTTTCTTTTTTGTTAGGGTGGTTCCTAGCTTAATATAAAAGCAGCTTACTCTGAAATATATTTAATTTATTTATCTGGGAAAATCTTCACAACGTCAAAATTTTGCACTTTGAATTATATGTCAGTGTTTTTCATAGATTTATTTTATATCTAGAGAATGAAACAAGTGTGATTACATATCTACAATATATAAAAAATAATTTAGACTCAGTGTTGTTTTAATAAGTGAAAATGATTCCGGAAGTATAATTCCCTAAATAGTAATGCATTTTTTAACCAAAGTCAGTTTTGTGAAATTTTAGTTCTCATAATACGGTATCAAATTTCATCAATCCAAACATTACCAATGTGACCTGTTGTTAAAATATATCTAGATTTATTGTTTTCCATGTTAAGGGAGATCATTACCTTGATGGAATTTTTCTCTTGCTTCAGAGGAGGAAATGGAACATTAGGTTTTGTGTTTAGAATTTTAAGTATAAGAATATTTTTAGTGTCGGGGCCTGATTAGAATTAAATAAGTATCACTAAATATTTATCTAAGTGTGGCATGGTGGTGCACATTTGTAATCCCAGTACTTGGAACACCGCTGAGGCAGGAATATCCACTCAAGTCTGAGGCCAACCTGAACTACATACGAAGGCCATGTTTCAAACAACAAAATGTACATATATATATATTTGTAAAGAGTAAGGTTAAAGCAAAGTTAGGGCATAAACTGTTAACATTTTCTGTTGACAAGTTGCTGAGCATTATGAGAAGTTCCTGCAATGAATAATAGAATTGTTTGTCTGTGAAAAATGTTTCCTAGAATAATGAAGTAATATTATGCAAATAACAGAATAATAAAATCATGCTTGTACTGCTCAACTGTGGCTCAAGATATTTGGCAAAAGAGGGAGACACTTTCAGTTGTCTCAACTGGGGGAGTGAAATGCCACTAACACAGACAACAGCTGGAGATGTAGGCAACACCACATCAACCTCTACAAGATTCCTACAGCCCGATATGACTGTGTACGGAGCCTGTGAAACTCTGGTGTACCAAGAAGTCTGTAAAAAGCCACATAGTAAATTTTTCAGTCACTGAAGATATGCATTTTCTGCTTCAACTACTCACTTCTGCTGCTTAACACAAAATTATCCATAAAAAACATGAAAACTAATACAAGGCCCAGGATGTATTTTTAGCTTCCTGGCAAGCAGGAAGCCCTGAGTTCAATTCCTGGTACACACACACACACACACAAATAGGATAACTGTGTTCCAAACTTTATCTACAACAATATGGCAGAAAGAACGATTTGACTCAATCGTTTATTAACTTCCATTGGAAATAGGAAACTGTATGGGGATACATTATTTCAGATATCAATATGAAGCGGTAGATTGTTTTGATTTCACTCCAATCATCAATAGAAATAAAAATATTAAAAATGGGTAAACTCAGATGTCTTTAAATCAAGGAAGTGTAATTTTTTTGAGTTCTTTATATAGTCTAGATAATAGTTCTTTGAGAAACGGTAAAATTTTCTTCCACACATTTTTGTCTTTTCATTCTGTTGGTAGTTTCTCTTGTTCTTCAGAAACTTTTTAACAAGGTAAGATCCCAATTGTTGATTCTTTCTACTAGTTCCCATGCTGCTGAGGCTTTGCTCATAAAGTCTTTCACTACAGCAGTGTCTCCACGAGTTCTGCAGAATCTGTTTTCCAACAGGTATACTGTTTCTGTTTTAACATTTAGATCTTCAATCTATAGCAATTTCAGTTTACTACATGGTGAAAGATGTACCTGTAGTTTTAATCTTTGGCAGATTGGAACCCAGGTTTTTCAGCATTGTTTATTAAAGAGGCTGTCATTCTTCCATTTGACAGCAATTTTTCAGATAAAGAAGTACAAGCACCAGAGAAACATATGAAAAAATGTTCGACATCACTGATCATTAGAGAGATGCAGATAAAGACAGCACTGAGATTCCATCTTAAGAAAGAAAAAAAAAAGATGCTAGCAAGAGAGGAACTGATAACTAATGCTGGTGGGGATGTGGGGAGAAAGGAACCCTTTTTCACTGTTGGTGGTAATATAAACTGTTGCAATCACTGTGAAGATCAGTGTGGATATTCCTCAAAGCCTAGGACTAGACGTTCCACTTGATCTTGTTATTTCCTTGCTTCATATATTCACAAAAGAATTAAAAGTATCATGCCACAGTGACATATATGCACCCATATTTATATCAGCTTAATTTGTAATAGGTAAATATTGGAAACAATCCAATGCCCATCAGTGGAGACTGGATAAAAAAAGATGTGGGGTTTTTTAAAAAAATAGAATGGAGTACTACTCAGCCATAAAGAATGACACATAAAGGCCATGGATTTAACTCCATGGTTCCAGCACTTCACTTGCAAACGCAAGGTCCTGAGTTCAATCCCTGGTACCATGTAAAACAATGCTGAGCATGGTGACTCACGCCTGTAAGCCCAGAACTTGATAACCACGTATCACAATGCCAGGCATGGTAGCTCATGAATTTAATGCCAGGAGTCAGTACAATCTTCTTTGTACAATCTTCTTTGGGAAAAATAATTAGGTACAATCTTCTTTGGGAAAAATAATTGCAGGGTCAAAATTTACCAGGCCTTCTTGCATATAGGTAAACTTTAGACTTAACTTTTGTCTTCACCTCTGGTAGCAACAGGACTGGATGGTCCCACATGCTGTGATGCTTCAGGACAGAACTGTACCCGGGTCTGCCTAATGTCTCAAGGACTGTTGCTGACATCTGCCCTGCCCTGTTGGATCTTTATCTACATAACTTCTCTAAGACTATTGTTGGCCTCCCAGGTCCTTTAGAATGTATAGAATGAAAGGTACAGCCAGCTTGGATCTGGAATAATAAAAGGTGTAGCAGGCACAATTCAGGAGGCAGAGGCAGTAGGACTGCTGTGAGTTCAAGGCTGGTGTGGGTTACATGGTGAGTTCAGGGCCAGCCTGAACTACAAAAGCAAGACTCTGTTTCACACACACACAAAAAGACACATGAGACACATTCATGGCTAAATGCATGTACCTTGAAGGCATACTCTTAAGTGAAGTAAAAAAGACACAAATGCATAAATACTGCATCATTTCTTAGTGTGAGAAACTAAAGGTATAAATGAGGTCCAAAATGTATAATAGCCATTGGGGAAAAGTAAGAAAATGTTCAAAGGGAAATAGTGACTGGGTGGGGGCAGGGGAAAGCAAACAAGGGAAAGAAAAAACTTGATGGTAAAAAGGAAAAAGTAGAAGCAAAACTTATGTAAATAAGGGATGAAAAGTTGAAGAAAGGGCAGAGGAATGGGAAATAATAAGAATCAGAATGTGTCATGTACAGGTTCAAATTGTCAATGAGGAATTTGATCATAATTGTTCCTAAAATGAACCAAAAACTCAATTTATTAAAAAAGGCTAAAACCAAAAACAGATATTCAATGTCATATGAAAATCATAAACTTTCATTAAAAATACCACAAACATTTGTTTGAAATGCATTTTTTTTACTATCTGAACTTCACCAAAAAACAACCTTATCGTAAGACCAGTGATGTTCCCAGATGACCTAATAAAACTAAAATGAATTTTAGCTGAGTTTTATCTATATTTTCAAATGCATTCGACTTAAGGTGTAGTAAGATAAGAACACAAAATAAGAATATCTTTTCCTTGAAAGCAAACAAAAATAAGGCTCTCTTGTTGACTAAAACTTCAAATTCATCTGTTTTCACTGAGCACTTTTTCTTTCTCGTCTTTAATTTTTTTGTTTCTCTGCATTTATGGTTTATTGAAATTATATGCACTTCTTTGCACTTCTTTCCTGCCCTTCCCATAAGTTTAAGGTCTTTGTCTATATTGCTCACCCTCTCTTTGGCTCTGCCACCTCAGCGATGAGACAGAATAAATTTGGCCTTCATAGACAAACATCCCTGTCATCACAGCTAGCATGACATAGCTGCTGTGTTCTGTTCAAAATGCACTGCAGTGACGAGTTTGTCTGATCACATCAAACCCTGAGAAAAGGGGATTCTCTTTATTCACACTGTAAAAGTTGAGAATCATCACAGATAGGCAAGGTGACACGTCCAGGCTCACAAAGCTAGCAAGCAACAGGATTTAAGACCAAGAAGTTACGCTCCAGAGTCCCTCCTTTGAACAACATTCTGGACACCCCTCAGGGTGATATGTTACACACAACACATGCATAATTATCATGTTTCTCAATCTCTCTGGTGGAAATTAGGTTATATTCTGGGCATAGCTTGCTTTCCCATGCTGGACTTGGATGTGAAATATTTATGCATATCCTTAGAGAAATATCCTTAGAAGTAGATTTCTGTAAAATATCAAGGTACTTTACAGGAAACAGAAGATCTTAAGTAAAGAGATATTTGGAACCTAAATTGCTCCATGTGGATGTCTTCACCCTTAGTAAGAGCGTGATAGGGCTGAAAACACAGTGTCTGTTACTCGCTGTGAATGGATATCTGAACCGTAGCAGAGACACTTCCATTTACAAAAGCTGCAAAGGCATTTTTCTCACAAAAATCTCAGGGAGCGTCAGTACAGTAACCTGATAACAGGATATGCCATATAGACAGAGTTTGGGACATATTCCTGCCATACCAGCACTGCTTGGAGTTCCAATTCCTCAGTGGTTCCTCAGCAGCAGAGCAGTGTTATCATGGTGGCACTAAGCCAATACAGAACAGGGGTTATTGGACTTCACTGTCAGGTTTGGGGGAAGAAAGGCAGTGACAATAGTCACAGAGTAACAGGAGTTGAAGGCAGGAGCACTCTTGCGGGAGTTCTTAGCAGCTGGCATCAATACAATCAAGAGAAATTCCCATAGTGCCGCACTGATGCTGGGGTACTCTCTTAAAATAACTGCAAGCAGTTGAGAGACAAGACATACTTGACAGACATCTAAAGTTCTGAGGATTTGTTTTTTATGATGTTATAGTTATTCCCACTTTTCTCCTAATGAGTTTATCCTCAAAATATTGAATCACTGCCATTGAAGGATCTAAAGTCAATGAGAGAAAGGGACAGAGACAGATATTTTAAACCTCTTATTTAAATCTAAGTTATCTTTGGTTTACAAATTGAGTAAATTAGTGTCAATGCAGTGGGTCCTTAATAAAAAGCACAATGGCTGTGTTCTGAATTACAAATGCCCTAACACTTTCGGAAAGGCATTTGAATATGCCTGCTGATAATACTTTTGATGAAAAATAAAATGTATTTTTGAGAACAAATTAATGCAATCTTTAAAATATATAAATCCCATGGAGAGCCCAAATAATTATAACTGAATTATGGACGTTGCCAAAACTGAGAAAATTAAAATGCAAACAAAGTCTGTTAATATATTTAAATTAAAAAATAAGAACAAAAAAGAAAGCGAAACCAATTAACTTCTGGAAATAGGGTTTGGTATTTAGAACGAAGAGATTAAATCATGCAGATATCACATTAACACTTATAATGAAGAGATGGTGTTGCCCAGCTGCCTTTTAAAACTTATCTTTGCTCAGGCTCCAGTTGTTAGAGAGCAGGATAGTGAGCATTATAAAGGCCACAGTCATGTTCCCTGAATGGTCCACACTGGGGTCATAAAAATCCCCACTGGAACTTTCAGTAGCCCGGAGGTAATTGGAAGGAGAGCTGAGCTAGTAATTAAATCACAAATCTTTTGGGGGTGAGAGATTATACATGGATATACATGTAAAGACATACATAATTTGTTGATAGAGATAAATATTGATACACAAAAGCACAAATATGCATGCATATATCCACCTAGTCAATTGCTTTGGCTAGCAACCCTACTAAAAAAGAAACGAAAGGCGGTATCATGGCAAACCTTCTACAATACACATTTTTGTGTGATACCTGAACATTCTGGAAATTCAGTAGAAGAAAAAAAAGCTAAATCAGGTTTGTTTTACCTTTATTTTATGCAACTTGATACAGGTTCTGTGGAAATTCTATATTTTTACTCTATTAACAAAATTAGATAAATGTGATTTTGGTTCTTTAGAATATTGCCATGTGTTTCTCATAATTTTATTTATTCATTTATTTATTAGCACTGCATAGGTTTCACAGCCTCTTGCAATGCACTACTATAAGAAATTCACTCTGGAAGCAATTTCTGCAGATACACTACCACAAAGAGGTTAAAGTATATCAGTATGGATGGATCTGTTCTTACCTCATTAGCCTGCCAGACAAGACTAATTCTGAATATCAGATCTGGACCCTGGAGGAACTCTTGTCCTTTTCTAAGACAAGCTGTAGAGTGTGCTCTGCCATGCAACCTTGAGATGACCATTAAAGCTCAGAACTCCATCATGGGCACAATCACCAAATGACCATATTAATAAGGCACCTGAGTGAGCAATCGAAGATGGGACTGCTTCCAGAAATGTCTATCTGGAACTGACAGGGACAGAGGGATGCAAGATACTCATCTTATTCTGATTATTCTGGTTTCTTAGCATAAAGTAAAGAAAACAAGTCAAACACAAGATCTACAGAATTAACTTGGTATCACTACACCTAATCCCTGGAATGAACAAACTCCCTCAGAATGCAGGAAGAATTGGAAATAGTGTAGAATAATTTCCTGCCAAGTACTATATTTGAAGAGCAATCTGGTAAGATGAATAGTTAATGAATGCATTAATTTTTGTAGCAAATATTTACTATGCTAGGCTTGGAGTTATTGAGTGAGTAAAAGTAGATGGAGTCCCTTGTGCAGTGGAGTGACAGCCTAGTGTGGGGTACAAGACTGCACTGAGTAATTCCCCTGAATTACTGACAGCAAGCACAGTTCTACAGACATGTGTTACAAAGGCAACTGACTTAGAGCAGCAGTCAGCAAGTTAATTTAATGGTTGGAACACAGGTATAGTGAACTGTGCTCAGGTTGGAATGAAGGCCTACCTAAAGTCTCTCCTTTAATTTCATTCTCTAAACCTTTTTTAATAACCTTGTCCTCTGACGTTCTAACTGTGAAGCTCATTTCATACTCTTTCCTACAAAACATATTGTTCATCCTGAAAATTTAGGTCTGTGAATGGAAAACAAAGCACCTATAGTCTATTACTGTGAGATATATTGTAAGATAATGTTAATGATGAAAAAGTTGTAAATTAATTATGCATACTTTGGCATTACTGATGCACATAAATAAGCAGAAAACACTTAACTTTCAAAATCATAGTTAAAGTGCTATTTCCCAAAACATCCCTATGTTAATAACAGTTTGAAGACTCTGCTTTCTTAACTAGAAATAAGGTCATACCCTTATGTTTAGGTGATAATTATTTTGCATATTTCTGTAGATATAAGATCAATATAGTTTACTACAGAACAAAGGTAGCAGCTGAAAAATTCAAGTCTATATGCAGGAAAAATAAGAGAACTTTATTTGTATTATTTATTTATGCTATTTTTTTTTCCTATTGGTCCATGGAAATTTATCTTAACATTTACTTTGGTCCTATATCTCTGATTTTCCTTTGGGGTTTAACCTCATTGAAGGGAGATTATATTTCTTTGAGACATTAGATAGAAACCTTGGCCTGAGTAATCTATGTATATCAGCATCTCTCAAGATGCCCCTGCTCCTATCTGTTCGTTTGTCTTCATGTATAGCAGTTAAGTCCCACTCTTAACAGCCAGCCACCTGTGGTTTGGCTCCATGTAATTTGTGAACACACAGCATTTATCTTCTGATTTTATACCTTCTAATGCAGTTACTCTCATTCTCTCTTCTTTCCATTTGCCTACATATCCAATGCAGCAATTTCTAAATGTCTGTACTCATACATCATTTCTAGAGACATTTGGAAAAGGGTTCCCAGGTTTGCAGTATATTTCTGTCCCAAGGACTATCTGGATTTCCCTTCAGTCCCCACCATCATTATGAGGGTGACCTTGCTAGAAATGCAAGGCTAACGTCTAACCTTTATTCAGATTAATTATTCAGGCAGTGTTTTCCCTACAGATTTCCCCAAACCCAATGATTTCAGGACATTTACCCGTAGCTTGAAATGGAAGACCTTACCCAGAACTATTATACAATCTTTCTGTCAAGAGTCCTTTTATCAAAAACTCTTCTCAGTTCTAATTTTGCAGTTTATTGAGAATACCATTGTTCTGAAATGAGGGGTTCTACTTAGATAATAAGTATTTTATGTTTTGCCATAGTGCTGTGAGACTGTGTACTTAGCAATGCATGTTGATGTTTCCTGTGAGTTTGATTGAGGATGGCTGTATTATGTGTTTTAAGGGTTTATTAAGTTGATATTATTATAGTGTTTGAAAAGTGAGTGGCAGCAATTTTGCTTGGAATTTATTTTTGTTCTCAGCTTTTTCCTTCCAGAGTAAAATATTCTATGACTGTTTCTTCTCAGAGAGAATATAAAAATGAAATTAATCTGTGCTTATGTGAATTACTTACTCAATTATAACTGGTTTTTTTTCCTCAGTCTATTTATGACTTTTGTACCTTGTCAGACTCCCTGGAATTCAACTGTTGTGTATGTAATTATTTATTTTCTCTGAAAGAAGAAATAAATTGATGTTTTTGTATAGATATTGCCCCTTTGAAGTCAAACAAGGTATGTTTATCATCTTTGTAGTGCAAGAGCTATATGAACACCTTGGTAGGTGCTTCAATTTATATTCCCAGTGATATGACACTTTATCATTCATTTCCATTGCTGTATGTTACAGAGGAAGGAGAATTGGACTAACCTCCAAGATCATGCCCCCAGCTTCAATACCTACCCACTTGCTATGGCATTGAGTTCATATTCAAAACATTCACAACTTCAGTTTTCTCATCCTTCAATAAGAATAATAATATCTGCCAACGTATTTCCCAAATTTCCACACAAATGTTGTTATTGCTAAATCTCTGACATTAAATAGTTCATTAATCTTTCCATTTATAAAATATAAAACCTCATCTTGGTGGCAATTACAAAGTTTCTACAGACCAGGATAACACATATTGCAATCACTACCCAATTCTACATACACTCACAGCTTATTTTATTGTGCTTCATCTTAAAGCATGTTACAGATAATGGATCTTTAACAAATTGGAGGCATGTAGCTCTACTATACTGAACCACTTTACCAACATATTTTTTTCCTAACAGCTCAGATAATCATTAGCATTTTCAACAACAAAACATTTTAATTGAGAAACACATATTGAATTTTGTGGCCCCAGGGATCAAACTTAGCACCTCATGCTTGCCTGGCAGGTGCAGTGCCACCGACCTACATCCTTGACCCTATACATTGGTTTATCAAACAAAATAGAATTACATATTCAATAGCCTAACAAACAGTGGAATAAAACTTTCACATGTAGTAGGAAACAAAATTCATGGGATTAGCTTTACTGTGATATTTGGTTGGTCTGGAATACAAGCCACTATATTTCTGAGCTATGCCTGTCATCTTCTTGATAAATCTCCTATTAACATAGACATTTCCAAAGGAAAAGTTTTCTTTGCCAATTATGAAAGAAGAAACATAAGACAGTTGAGGTTGAGGAAGAGGATGAATGGAATGCCTGTGGGTGAATTCCTATGTGGGCATTGATTTACTTGAAAGTAAAACAGACTGTCTCTGTGGATCAGTCCAATGACATTCAACCTTATCAGCCAGTTTTGTGAGCCAAATTGATGATGATAATGGAATTACATAATAATGGTCAGATCTTAGGGCATTCATTCTGAGCGATGAGATGATGAAAGGGATTATATTTGCCATGTAAATTAGTCTGAACACTAGATCGCCTAGATTTTTGTGACCCTTTTGTATTTTCATAGTGTTTTAAATGATATGAACCCAACAAAAATTAAAGTATAGATTTCACAGATTTAAGGACAATACATATTATTTTCCTGGCATTTAAAGATGAAAATAGATCGTCTGACAACCAGCTCTGTTGTGGTTTCCTTATTAATAGTTGTTGAGACAGCTGAAATAGGAGGATCAGCTGGGCTGTCACTGGCCTACTTTTTCCAGGTTAGGGAGACTATTTATGTGAGAGAGTCTATTTGGGTATATGTTGCTATCCATTTGCTAGGTCAGTGGTTCCTTTTCTCTGTTAGTTTGTGCTATGTATCATGAGCAAGCCTAATATACAACATAAAATTAGAAGTAATTTTAGAAAGAGAGAATAAAGGAGCTGAATTTCCCTCTATGTTTTGGGAGCACAGTGTTTCAATATTATTCATTTTCTTTGATTTGAATTCTTGTAAATTATGCTTCAGTGAGTTCAGGTGAAAATGGTTTATACTTGGTTTTGAAAATAAAGGGGTGTTTTGTTGATTATATGCTTATCCCTTGTGCAGTCTATTTTATTGATAATCAATCTAATATTTCCTGGTGATGAAGGCAATACCTAATTTAAAAGAAAAATAAACAGCAGCATATAGTGTGCCTTCACTTTAAATTGCTACTCAGAAGCAATTAAACATGGCCTCCTCCTTGGATTCTTTATAGCCAGTGCACTTAAAAATAGTTTCTTTGCAACATCCTGCACAGTTTGATACCATTCAATCTCTTTCCTGAGATGTGGAGATTTCACTCTACCTTGAAGGAAAATCAAATGTAAGGTAGAACATTGAAAAACAAAGCAATATTAAAAAATCGTCCAATTCTTCCCAATATCACGTTTTGGTTTTATCTAGGAGGTAGCTCTCAACCAGGGGAAATCTCACTCCCTGGAAAATACTTAACAGTGCTGTCCCAACTGAGCTGGGCTAGTGACCTCTAGAAGGGAGAGGCTGGGGATGCTGGAAAATATCCTGCAATGCATAGCACAGCATCTTTCCCAATCTTCTCCACTTTCTTTCCCTCTTCCCCAACAAAGGATTATTTTGGCCAAAATGTCAAAAGGACCAAAGTAGAGAAGCTCTGATATAGGACAAAGGACAAAGACATTTGATAGGATTCTATAGCTCTAGAGCCATAACTTTCAATAACATTATCTTTCCTAGAAACACTAAAATATATTTCAAAAGTGAAATAAACTATTTGGAGAGCACAACTACTTTGAGTCCAAATCCATAGGCTTCTTATCTGTGTTCAGGGAGTTTTAACTTTATACATACCTATATATCATAAGCAATGCTCTACTTGCACAATATAGAATCTATGAAGAGAAGCCCTCATTTCCAAATAGAAGAATAGTATACTTTTCAGTGACATTTCCCTTGGAATGAGCATGTTATCATAGGCATAACTGTCTCTGTAGATCCACATTCTCACAATGTCATCTCTTGTCAGAGAATTATGCTCTGAGAAAAAATTTCCATTTGGGAGGAAGATGGAAGGGCACTGTTCATTGTGCCTGGTTTATATTTCCACGTGAAATGATGACTATGGCTGGAAATAAATTTACTTCTGGCGACATAACTATCAGTAAGGCACTGTTTGAATGCTTTTATTGCATTACATTTGTCTAAATCTTTTAAATGGAAATACATTTTTTAGAACCTTAGCAAAAATACTGTTAATATTACCTAAAAATTTTAAGAATGTCTATGTCAGTCTGGTTTTGAAATAAAGTGAAATCACTAAGCATAAAAATAAGGTGATACACAGAGCAAATAAGGATTAGTATGCTAATTAGGGCAGGGAAGATTTTGAAGAGTAGAGGACCGAAAAAGCAGTGAAGATAAATCAATCTGAGCATTTGGAGTGTGCGGAGAAGCTGATAATTCAGGAAAAATCTGAGAAACTTCTGCCACCACAAAGTGGGAGACTGCAGAGTGCTCAGAACTAGGTACTTGCCTGATATGACTGGCATGTTTATCTGGTAATAAAGACGTCTGTTTCATTTGCATTGTCTAACTTTCATGAGAGGGCCTCCCAAAGATGAACTCTAACTTGGGAATACAAAGTGAAGATGATTCTAACTAACATAGCTCCCAGCCTCAGGAGGGACTAGGGGTGGCCATGAGCAAACTGACCACTAGAAATCTACCATAATGTGAATTTCTTCCTTGATAGGTCTTCAATGCACTGTTGAGGGTAGAAGATCAACAGCTTAAAATTTTAGAATAGTTCAAATATTTCAAATTTTAGAATGTTGCAATCGCATTTTCATAAGGACAAGTGAGAATGTTCCTCTAAGACCTCAGTGAATCCACAGCCTTATAACTACCGGATCATAAGGGAATGCAAGAATGAGAGTTTTAGATCTCTTGAGATTTCAGAGTATTATAACTGCCCAATCATAAAAAGTCATCAACAATAAAAACAAGATCATTGTAATCTTTCTGGTATCCATTTCATCTAAAATACCTTTTGGGAAAAGATGGAGCGAGAAAAGTTCGAATAACTTACTATGAAATGCTTTCTCAAGAAATCCATGTCTCACCCTCTGGACTTAGAGCCAGCTGGTGGGATGAGATGTAGACGCATCAAAGGTGATGCATCTGCACTAAATAGGAGCTGGTCACACTGTACACCTTAGTTGTGAAATATATGTACAAATATGTATAATTTCATTTCTTTTCTGTTTCATTTTATGTTTCTATTTTAGATAGAAAAAGCCATCTTAGGCAATTTTACATGAATATCATTTCAGGATTGAAAAGAGATAATTCACATGATCCCTTCTCTCTCCATTGAAAACATTTATCTTTCAAAGGGTCTATATGGCATTCTTCTTTCAGAGAGAGATACTTGATTTCTAGTCTATCTCAATCTATTTTGAAGACCTTCCTTATACTGTTTTTGTGTATTAGTCAAGGTACAATAGCTAGTGTTTATCAAAATCACAGCAGTGAACAACCAGTTTTTATTATTTTCAGTCACAGACCAATAATTTTGTAATGCACAAAAAGCATAAATTACTAGAAGAGAATTTTTTTTAAAGACCCAAGATAAATAAATTGCAAACCTGGGATTTTTTTAATACAAAATTTAAAAGACACAGATTTTTTCTTTCAAATTACCATAAAACTTTCCAAAAACTTTTGATTTCTTTACTTAATTTCTCATAGATTGGCATTCAATAGTTTTCAAGCCAAAACTGTTGAATAATATTTTGTTTAAAATTGCACTAAGCTGTGCTGAAATAACAAAATATGAAATCTCAGTGGTTTACAAAAATAAATATTTTATATTTTCTTCACATAAATTCTAAAGTTATTCTTCCTGGGCTGGAATCCTCTGGGAATCTGCCATTCTACATGCGACGGAAGGATCCAGTTTCTTTTCTTTTGGTCATACTGCCTTTAGAATATAGTCTGTAAAAATTCAGCAGTGGAAATGCATGCAGGCACACCACACATTTGGCCTTCTGATCTGTAAATGGCTGACCTTACTTCTGGATAGATCCTCTTGTTCAAACTAGTGACCTAGCCAGATTCACTGCAAGGCTGTCTGAGAAAAATAAAAGACCACATAATTAGTGTTGAACACGACCACTCTTCAGCACAAGACTTTGTATATTTGAGGAGCTCTTTGTTCTAGTTCCCACACCATCTCCAATGAATGTACAGTTTATGAATTTTCTTTTAAGTCTCAGGAGGTCTGTCAGAGACACCTGTCTTTTGTCTCAGGCACTGAGTACCTAGATAATGCTTCCTGTTCCTGCTTATACATACTGTACTATTACGGCTTTATCTAATCTCTGTGAAAATTCATACAGAAACTGTACCCTAGTCACCTTGATATTTTGTTTCTCATATATTCTAAGCAGTCTGTCACCCCACCTGGTATTCTACTGAGCCAGCTATATTGAAGTTGAACTAAACTCCTTCCACAGACACCATCAGAGTGTAACATTTTGCTTCCCTCTGTCTCTCTTCTTTCACATCGACCTTTACAATTTTTGTAAAATCTAAAGCAAGAAAAAAGATTCTTTAGTCTTTATAATGGTTCCTCTTTAAATTGCTGTTTACTGGTTGTATTTTCACTTTGGGACTCAAAAGCATTTTATTTTCAGATTCTGTGACACATTCAACTATTTTAACTCAATATACTGCACCGTCTAGAAGACCAAACATCTATTTTGACATTCCATTCCAGCTCAAAATATAGAAAGATGTGAAAGGCCCAGCAATGGCAATTTAAAGTAAGATATAATACAATCTCAGACTTCTGTAATATGTAAAGGCATTGAATGATAATAGATTCTGAGAAGGTCTTTCTAAACTGCATTCCAACAAGGAACAAGCTCTTAAACAGTAAACAGAGTCATTGACACTTCCATTCTGGGAAGCAAGTACCTCTAAATCGCGGGTTTTCAAAGGAACAGAAATGACAGAGATAGATAAACTTGTAAGACAAGGAATATATATCTGAGTTTTATGACCTGGTTGGCTGGCAGGATGGATTAAAGTTGGGAACAGTCTGAAAGGCAAATGTAAATCACTTTTTTCCATCTCAGAATTTCTGTTTCACATCTTACCCATTTTGCAAAATGTGCAGCAGAGAAAGTTGTAGTTTATATTGGAGGTGAGGCTGAAAAGTATAGTCTATATAGATTCTTGAGGGTGGATTTCAAGGTATTGATGACACTGAATTTAAAGGGTGATGAAGGAGAAAAAGGCTAAAATTACAAGCCAATGCAAAAATTCTAATAAAATTAAATTGATTAATTCCTCAAGTTGAGGACTGAACTGGAGAACAAAGTAAAATCTTATTTCCATTTGACAATAGAAAGGAAAACATATTAATTAAACTTACTTTCAGCAAAATGTATGTTAATTTTTGATGGACTCTGTATTACAAGCCCTTTCTCTTGGCTGCCTTTTAGAGAAAATAATTTTTTCAGGAAAAAAAATGAAACCAAACAAAGCAACAAATTTAGTTTTTTGTATTTTATATACAAAACTTATTATGCAATAAAAATAATCAGAGAAACAGAATCCATAATCAAGTGATATAAAAATAGTCAAACTAGACACAGATGTCATAGATCTTGAATAAGTGGATAGGTACTCTAAAATTATGTTAAATAATTTATAAAAGAGATCTATAAAGAATAAGTAAAGACAATGGGGAATACAAGAAGGCTAGTAAAACTTCAAAAGGAACCAAATGCAAAATTCTAGTACTATAAAAACAAAATATGTGAAATAAAATATCATTGAAAAGAAAAGAAAGAAGGAATAATAAATTTGAGACGTAATAATAAAATTCATGCAAAATGAACTACCAAGGAAAAAGAGAATATCAGGAAGTATTAATCACATCCACTGTACCGACATAAATGTGGCCTGAGTTTCAGAAAGACAGGACAAAAAAAGTGAGGTAGAAAATGTATTTGAAGATCTAAAAGTTCCAAATTTTCTAAATTTGAAAGAATACAGCAGTATAAAAATTTAGGAAATATTAGAAGTCCTGAACAAGGTTAATATAAATAAAACCACATGTAAACAAATTATAGTCAAAGTTCAATAAGCCAATATAAAGAGAAAATCCTTAAAAACACCGTAAGAAACAGAACAGTGCATACACATAGGAAAAAGTTGATTAAAAAAAAAAAAACCTTGGGCCGGGGATTTAGCCCAGTGGTTCTGGCGCCTGACTTGTAAGCACAAGGACCCGGGTTCGATCCCCGGTAACCACATACAATACTGGGTGTGGAGACTCACACCCAGCATTAATCAGCACCACATACCACAATGCCGGGTATGGTGGCTCACACCTCTAATCCCAGCACTCGGGAGGCAGAGGCAAGAGGATTGCTGTGATGTGAGTTTGAGGCTGAGCTCAGGGCCAGCCTGAACTACAAAAGCGAGACCTTGTCTCAAAAAAAAAAAAAAAAAAAAAAAAAAAAAAAAAAAAAAAAAGAAACCTTATTCCTCATCAGTAGCATCTGAAGCCAGTAAACAATGGAATGGCTTCCATAAAGTGGAGAACAAAAAATCAAATTATACCTCTCTAACTTTAGTGAAAATACTCTTGGCATAAAGGCTAAAAGCTGTTTTCAATAAGTGAAAACGAAAGGAATTATTTTTCAGCAGATCTTTGCTATAAGAAATGCAAAAGGAGGGGGCCGGGGAGTTAGCTCAGTGGTTCCGGCGCCTGTCTCGCAAGCTCAAGGACCCGGGTTCGATTCCCCGGTAACCACATAACAATACTGGGTGTGGAGACCCACACCCAGCAGCAACCAGTACCACATACCACAGTGCCGGGCGTGGTGGCTCACGCCTGTAATCCCAGCACTCGGGAGGCAGAGGCAGGAGGAT
>PVIR01009761.1:0-52161 GCA_004026965.1 Petromus typicus | reverse complement strand
GCAGTGTGTTGTGGTCATTTACTGCATATGTGGTGTGGAGAAACAACCAGTCATGATGTGCACATTCATCTGAGGTCAAACCAAGGAAAGTTTTGTCTTCTTGTTTCCATTTTCACATGGTAAACAACATTCATTTTGTAATCTATTTAACACTGTTTTTTGTATTTCAAAGATTTTTCTTGATGATTCCACTATGTACCATGTCTCTTCAGCACTGTGCTGAAAGGCTATCTAGTGATATAGCTGCAATATGTCTTCCAGGAAAAAATATGTGTGTTAAATAAGCCTCAAAGAGGCCTGAATTACAATGCTGTGGGCCAAGAGTTCAATATTAATGAATCAATGATATATATTAAGTAAGGAGCCTTTAAATAGGAATGCATATAACACAGGGTTATATATTGATCTGTTGATGAAATGTTGTGACCAGAAGTTCACAAGAACCTTGCCCTGTATTTCCTCTGGGAGAAACAGTTCAAGATTTGCTAATTTATTGTATCTAGAGATTTTTTAAATGTAACTATCCTGAATGTTGAAAATCAGCCCAGTTAATGTGGTTATTTATATTTTTAAAATAATATGTTCAAAATCCTATGTGTTATTTATACTCAGAGCCTATCTTAATTCAAACTAACCACATTATAGATTCTCAGTAGTTGCCAGAAACTCCTGAGATTTAGGATCACAGATTTAGAACTGTGGTCAAGAAGGAAATGTCAAGAACAACCAAAAAGGAATATTCAGAGAGTAACAAAAGAAAAAACAGAGACATCTGATCTTAGAAAAGAAAGCATATGATGAAGTTATATGAAATGAAAATTCATTCATGTAGAAAGATAATGAGACATACAGTACAATTTTGGCCATATAGACTTTTTCGATTATGTAAGTATTATGGTTTGGATCTTAAATACTAGTTAAAGGCCTCTAAGTGAAAGTATTAGGTACCAGTTTTTGATGCTATTGGGACATGGAGGAATCTATAATGTGGGGCCTTGTAGAAAGATGTGGAGTCACTGGGAGTATGACTTTCAATGAGACATCAAGACCTCGAGCCCTTTCTTTTCTTTCTGGTCATGGTAGGATGAGCCCTTTCCTGACTATCCCTCTAATCATCATGCACAGCTTGGTGCTAGTCCAAAACAACGGGGTTATCTTAGTTACTCTATCTCTTTTGGGACAAGTATCCAGCATTCATAAATTTAAGGAAAAAGGGACCATTTTAAATCACAGTTGGGAAACTTTCAATCCATAGTTGACTGGTTCCAAAACAGAACAACATGGTAGAGGAACATGACAGAGAAGAAAACATTCATGATGTGCAAGCAGGAGGCAGAGCAGCAAGCCATCCTTTTTCTTTATATTCTATTCAGGATACAAGCCTATTGATGTTGCCACCCACACCAGGGTGAATCTTCTATCAGTAAATCCTTTGAGCCACACCCAGACTTCACTAAACCAAGTCAGTGGAGTGGTCTACTCTCATTCATCATAGTCTAGTACCACATAGCCATGATCCAGACATCTTCCCAAAGCACCACCTGTGAATGGTTGAGACTTGAAGGAACATCTAGATACAAGAATCACAAGCGTCAAGAGAGCATTGATTGAGCATCTAAAACAATGAGCCAAAAATAATCCCTTTCTTCCTTTTAAATTTATCATTTAGGTATTTTGCAACAGTGACCTAACACAAACAATTAGTCTCAAGAAGTGAAGTTATTGATGTGCCTATACCAAATGATGTGGTTCAGAATCCCTCAGAATTAGTTTGTGAAAGATTTGAAAATTTCCGAAGAACAGGCTACAGAAAGCCCTGAATCCTATAAGTAGCGTTTAACAATGACGGGGTGGGTTAAAATGGCAAAATGGTTACAGAATGCAAGTGGAAAAGCTTGTGTTGATGCTTCAGAGGAAAATGAGAACTATTTTGGCAATTGGACTAGAGACCATTTGTGTTACATTGAGGCAAATAACTTGTCCACATTTTGTTTGTGTCCTTAAACTTTGAGAGATAGAGTGTAAAGGTGATGAGCTAACTAATGTAGTAGAGGAAATTTCACAACAGACCACGATTCAGATTGATGTATGGGCCCTGCTGCTGCCTTTGCTAGAGTTATAGTGAGAACTTGAAACAAAGTAGGAAAGGGAAAATATTAACAAAATTGCAGGCTAACTAAAAGAAGCATCTGAAAGATTTAGCAATAAAATGCTATTGTCTTACATTGAGTAAAAGAATCCATTCTGTGATTGTCAAGTTTCATTAAGAAGAAATTTTTTTAAACATCTACTTTTGGCAGAGACTGTGGCTCTGGGCCTGTGTAAAAAGGTACTAGTGTCTCTTTACAAAATAATACTGAACCAAGCAGCCAGAGGGAAAAAGAGAGAGAATGATTTTGCAAATATAACATTAACACCTTTGTGGAAATATCTCAAATCCCCACTGACAGATCTAAACCAGCTAATAATTAGTAAATGCCTTAGTGTGAATACGAAGACCTAGTTTGAATATGAGTTCCCTGACCAGCAGAATAGTCAGTCCTCAGGGAGAGGATGTCAGCTGACACCAGGATCACACTAATAAAATTGTTTACTTGTGTATGACATTATTTTTCTAAAAAGATTTGAGATATTTTCTAGTTGAAGAATGAAAAAAAATTGAATGAAAAACTAAAGAAAATAAGCTACAAAGGGAATAATTTCAGTGGTTTTGTTATGCTCATAATCAAATATTTAAAAGAAACTAGTGTTTTTTAAAAAAATTGTGTTTCTAGTTCTAAGGTATGTCTTCACCAAAGCATAACCAGATAAAATGTGACATTAATAGGATTATTTCTTTCAGTTCATCTGAGTAAAAGTTGAAAGAAAGACAATATAACCCAAGCAGGGCAAGTCCACATGGGGAACACATATACAATCTAAGTGCACATATCTGCTGATCTGATTGAATCTACTAATGAAGTCAGCAAAATCAGAAACATGGGATGAATCCTTTTATCTCTTGCCTGTACCCAGGTGTTCTCATTCTTTTTCTTTTCCCTTATGCTTTATTGTTGTTAATGTATTTGAGGATTGTTTTGGCCTTTCTTATTTTAAAGAAAAACAGTGATGATTTGGTAGTGATAACACTGCATGATACAGAAGCATCATGGTGCTAGATTTAATTTTACATAAAAAGGTTTATTTTATACTTGATGATTTCTCTGTGGTGAAAGACAATGTTAGGAATGTGTTTCAGTGGATAATATTCTAAAGTAAGATTCATGGATATCTTAAGGAAAATCTTAGTTTGTTGACTATTCTGTCAATTCCATTGAGTTGGAATTAAAATCGCAGAGGGCTCATAAAGAACTAAGTTGAGAAGAGAGAGATAAGGTATAAAAAGATGAAACATGATAGCATTATAAGTTAAGAGGAAAACTAGGAGAAATAAATAGAGAAGTCAAATAGAGCACAAAGAGTTCCTATAGATAATGGATCATTTTAGTTGATTTCCATCCGTTCATTGTTTCAGATAGCATATCCATTGCAATTGTATATTACAGGACTGTTTTGGAAGTATCAGCAACAGACAGAGACTGAGTGAGATCACGAACTATTTCATCAGTCTCCTTAATCACTTAGAGATTTCTATATGTGCTTGTCCCACACAGTATGTTGTAGCCTCAAATAGGCACAGAATTATCTACCAGTAATAGGGCAGTACAAAATGTTCCACAATACTGTGTGTGTCACTGTATAACAAAAAATTTGAAATAATTCATGAGTTTCCCACTAAAGCCCACAGTACATGCCAGAGCAGAGTCCATCTGTATTGTATTAGTCATTTTCACACAACATAAAAGAGTTTATTTGGCCCTCAGTTTCAGAGACTTCACTTGGTGGGTGGCTGGTTTTGAGGCAGGAACCTCGTGGTGGAAGGGCATGGGAGAGCAAAGCTTTTTAGTTCATCGTGACCAGGAACCTGAATAGAGAACAGCATCAGATGTAGCACCCAAAGTCGTGCCTCCAGGATCTCCTCAGATTCTTTCAGAACTATGGTTTACTATTGCCTGGGAAGCTCCCAGACCAGTCAAGTTAGCAATTCAGCTCCATTGTCACATGGCCTGTCTTGTGACAGGACACAAATTTATAAATGGAAAGTCAGAAGATGACCTCATTAGCAACATTTGGAAGTTCACTAGACGTAGCCAAAAATTGATTGCACTACATGGCACACCCACTCTAATACTTCATATAAGCTCATGAAGATTCTTTTATTATTATTACGTTTGAGTTTGTGACAGTTATTTTCTTTTCATGTGCTTTAAACTTTCAGATCACTGACATGCAATTTTGTTCACTGGAGACATTATTGAACTGCTAAACATCCTGAACATCACCTGGATACATTTTTCTGTAGTGTTTAATGGATCTGAAATAGTCCCATAGCAAATACTATGTACTTTTTTTTTTCTATTTCATTGCATTAATTTTTGATGAAAACTGGGTTTTCAATTTCAGGTGCAGCCATATGTGAATTAAATGAGTATTATGCATGTCACATCATCTTGAAATTTAATGTTCATGCTTTAGTCACAAGTTTACCATCTTCCTTTGACTCAAAGTCAGTTTTATGTGTTCCACATGAGAAGTTAAGAATGAGTCGGTGCATTTCAGCAGTAACTAGAGAAACAACTGAATGGAAGGAGAAAAATAAAACACCAATTTATTTCCACCCACAGTAATTACAAGGTCTTTCTCACTCTGAACAATTTTTATGTGAAGCTAATTATCCTCTAACAATAACTGAAATATTAATCTTTTAACAGGATAATGATTTTTAGTCATATTTTAAGAAAATCAAAAAAGCGATGTGAGACCGCTTCTTCAGAAACTTACTTCTTTAGAAACTTACTGTTTCTTCCTCACCCAGAAGAGGCTGCCTAGAACCTCTCTGAATTCCCACCACTTTTGCCTTTGCTGTAGTTAGTTCCAATCAGACCGCTAATAATATTTTAATGTTGGTGGTAGGGGGTGTTGGTTTAATTCAAATATATTTTCATTTTAAAGTTATAATGACTAACTACACCTGCTCACTTAAAAATTAGCACCTAGTTAGGTAGTTTTCAATAGCCTAATCATCTTTTGATTGTATCTCCTTGTATCGCAGGCAGTTCACCTGCTCTACATCTAAACTTAAATGTTTCCTGTTTACACGTCTGAACACTGAAAGATGATATTTAGAAAACAAAGAAAACTGAAACCTACATTCAAATGCATTATTTATATAATTATCCTATAATTAAAGTAATTATAGTTTGTGAAAAACTAGAGTTTTTTTCCAATTTTCATGTAGAGATTTCTCATAAGTGATAAACTGTGAACATGTAAAAAGCATACACATACACACTTGCAAGTTGTCAATGATGTTACCTGTAAAATAATCAAATGTTATCTTCAGATTTAGGGATTTGAAATCTGTTATTTCTCTTTTGAAACAAATATACACCAGGAAGCCATACAGTAAGTTAATCCTATAGAGGAGATTACCTAGACTGAACTTTGGGAAGTCTTTAATCCTCTATAGTTTCAACAGCAGCAATAAGGAAAAAAAATCACAATTCTCTCTTGCTGTGCTATACACTGGCTTTGGGGATACGTGGTCATGTCATATAAATAGTGAATCTCCAGCATTTCCTACAAGGCCAGGGCAGTGTCAGATAAGGCCATCAGACACAAGTGTGCTTGAGGGTGTGCAGAAGAAATGCAGAATTTTCAAAGAGATCCTGACAAGCACGCACAGCTGGATTTTCATTATCTTCAATGAGAAGGCCTATCTGTCAGGTTTTTTCTATATAGTGCCATACACATTACTGCTTTTTATATGATTTCAAAGTGGACAGCACAGTTTGTGTCCAGTTCTTCATTTTAAATATCCTATTCAATAGTTATTCTTCTTTTCTATACCTTTAAACAGATTTAAAAAAAAACTATAGTGAGATCACATCACACTTCGGGAGTATTAGCTTGAAAGTGGTTAATAGATATACTTGTGGACCATCTTCAGAGGCTCCTTTAAAGAAATACATGAAGTTAAATCACAAGAGTTTTATTTTTTCATGTTTTTGACCAAGTTTTGTGGGAAGATGTGAAAAATACTCAGAATATCTTCATGTGATTTTTACAGAGAGAATCTCTGCTCTTATATGCTTTTTCATAATCTTCAAATAACTGCTGTCAGCTCTTTGGGTAAAAAAGTCAGGTTGTTATATTTGGTTTTAAGACTAGCCCCTCACCACTGAAATTAATAGGGAAACAAATGATGTGTAAAGCTGTAAGACCTTGGTTATTTCACTTTCAGGAGAGTAGTGACAGCATTTCTTCTAGGAGATGATGGGTACTTAAACTCATTTCCTGAAAAAGATTGGTCATGGGTCATCCAGTGCTTGAAACAAATGTTAACTTCAAATTTGGAAAGTCCAGAGTGATATTGGAGTGTTTAGCATTTTTATATCCTCTTTGTTCAACTTTGGAAGTTCGTATGCATCTAGGAATCTATTTCTTCTACATTTTCAATTTTATTGGAGTACAAATTTGCAAAGTAAGTATTTACCATCCTCTGAGCATCACCTGTGTCTGCGGTGAGTCCCCCCTTTTCATTCGTTTTTTTTTTTTTTTTTTTTTTTTTTTTTTTTTTTTTTTTTTTTTTTTTTTTTTTTTTTTTTTTTTTTTTTTTTTTTTGAGATAGTATCTTGCTTTTGTAGTTCAGAATGACCTGGAGCTGGCCACAGCAATCCTCCTGCCTCTACCTTCTAAGTGCTGGGACTACAGGTGTGAGCCACCATACCTGGCATTGTGGTGTGTGGTACTGATTGCTGGTGAGTGTGAGTCACCCCACGCAGCAATATTACATGTGGTTACTGGGGATCAAACCTGGGCTCTTGCACTTGCAAGGCAGGCACCGAACCACTGAGCTAAATCTCAGCCCCCTCTTTCATTCTTATTTACATGGCTTTGAGTCTTTTCCTTCCTTTGATAAGGTTGACTAAGGGTCTGTCAATTTTGTTTATTCTTTCAAAAAACATTGTCCGGTGTAATCCCATTCCTCAATTGTTTACTTTTAATGGGTTTGAAATGTAGAAAACACGACAAAAAGAATTAAGCAGATAATGATGTTAATAGCTAAACCACAGCATTTTCTCTGATCATAACCTCGTGGCTTAAAATCTCTCCTCAAGGATGAACATTTATTACCAGAATGTCAAAGATAAATAATAAGATATTAGCTTGAACATCATGATTTCTTCCCTTGAGAACATCATTAGTCTTGGACCTCCGGAAACTTACACCTTGGGTTCACCTCCTACACACACACACACACACACACACACACACACACACACACACACACACACACTCAAACCACCTACTGAAACTCCAATGATTCCTTTTGAAGCACTGAACTCACATTATGTGAAAATGACATTTGAGAATATTTTCTTTTTTTGGAATCACTGATAATAAAAACTGGTAGGAAAATCACAAGAGTGTTGATAGCATGGAAAACTGTGTCATGTTCAGAAAGGGACTAGAAGTGTTTTATCTGGACAAGAAATGACTCAGTTACTGAAGACACTGAAAAAATTTGAGTCATACTTTAGGCATTAGGTAATAATTGATGATTCAGAGATTTGGATTTCAATAGAATTATTCTATTCTTTTATAAGAAACAGAGAACCATTAATGCTACATGCACTCACTCCATGAGTTGGTTGGTATAATCTTGGCAAACAAAAGCCTTTAGTACTTCAAGGAACTCTGTTCCTAATACTACAGGTAGTGTATTCTTTGTCAAGGAGGTGAAAATTTAAGAGGAAGACTACCAAATGCATATCACTGGTAGAAACTTGATATTATGTGTAGCTGTTCATAAAAGAAAATAAACATTATTTCCACAATTCTAAATAAAAATTTAGAAAATGCTACTTTCCTTTTGCAAAGTTATATATTGATTCATTCAATTAATTATAAAAATGTCTGAAATAACTTATGTTCCAAACATATGTACTTCCCTGGTAATACATCAATGCACAAAATAAACCATGTCTGTCTCTGTAAGGAACTTAATATTAGTAAAAAGATAGTTGCAAGAAGAGTTAGACTATTTTATAAATTTCATTACTATAGTTATGCCTTAGAAAATGTACACAAAATCTATTTTATGTCATTGCCTTTAGTCAGTTCAGGCTATTACAGTGTACCACATACTGGCTGTTTGAAAAACAAATACTCATGTCTCATAGTTCTGGAGACTATAAAATCCAAAGTCAATGTGCCACCAGATCTACTTATAGTTAGGCCACCTTCTTGTGTGCAGATTGCTATCTTCTTGGTGTATCTCACGTGGTATAGAGGAAAAGAGAAGGGCGGGGAAGGAGAAGGAAGTGAAAGGGGAGAAAAGGAGGAAACAGAGGGAGAGCGATTGAATTTTCTCTTCTGTCATTTTATATCTTCATTAATTTAATTACAAATGCTGCATCTTCATGAATGGCCCCCAAATGTTCCCCATAATGACTTCAGCAGAGGACAAAATTTCAGAACATGGATAGTCATCAAATATCCTATACTGATACCCACTAGCTACTTTCACAATACAAGGTAAAGAAACATTACACTGTTCTTTGAAGAATAAAGAGGAGAAGGATTGAGGTGATTCTCATGGGAGTATGATTTTTTTCATGACACCATTTATGAACTATAATTGTAGTTTCCCAATACAGTGTCATAACCAAGTGACATTATTTTTTAAAAGATAAGTTCTTTAGAAATACAAACTAATGCTTAAGCAATAAACAAATGTAGTGAAAAATCAAAGGAGTATACATTACATTTAGATATGCAATTGTCTTAATGAGATCAGGGTTTATAGCCAATTTTATAAGTTTTATGAAAATAGAGA
This sequence comes from Petromus typicus, assembly GCA_004026965.1. Classification (NCBI taxonomy): domain Eukaryota; kingdom Metazoa; phylum Chordata; class Mammalia; order Rodentia; family Petromuridae; genus Petromus; species Petromus typicus. Next base: position 43,220 of record PVIR01009761.1, on the reverse strand, counting down.
CCTGTTTGATTTCATCTACAGCTTAGGAAACTGGATAATTACTTAACACAAAGTTGGTGATTCTAAATATTTATTAATGGTTCAGTGGATGGATGGATGGATGAATCTGACTGAAGAATCAAGTACAGATTTAGATAAAAAGCAAGTTATTTTTTTTTCCATTTTAAAAAGGGTTAATCAGAAGAGAAAATTGTTTTCACTTTTCTCTCAAATAATAATTTCAACAAGAGTTCAGCTGATTGGATCATGCTCATGCCAGTAGTGCCTTGGGGCTAGCAAAGGTAGAGTTATGTTTGATCAATACAGTAAGGATGCAAGGCTAACATTCAAAAGGTAAAGGGCTACAAATATTGGCAAATGTGAATCATGTTTACAAACCAAAAAGAATGAAACTTGTACTGCTTTACCGAGGTAGCAAATTTCTTTTTGTTGACCAGTGCAAGAGTAGAAAAAAACTAGGAGAACATTTAAAGGAAAGGCTGTGTTGAAAAGAAAGGGGCTGCTTCTTGTGAGCTTAGATATGAAATTGCTTCCAAATATAGTGGGTGAGTTCAACAGTAGGTGGAGAGAAAACCTACGTGTAAATCTTGGTTGTCCACCTGGGGTTTAACTGCTCTTTGATGCTCATTTCCCTCAAAAGCACTGCAATTTAAACTTCACACAGGCCATTTTGGCAGGGCCTGTCTACCTCAGTCTTGGACATTGTGAGCTGCAGGTTTCCCTCAAGTTTAATGAATAAAGCTACAATAAAAAAGACATTTCATTGTCATATAAAAGTTATATGTATTTAAATATAAATTATCCAATTGTATCACTAAAAAAGAGGCCAAGTACCAAACCAGGAATGCCTCAGTCTACAGTCTCCACTCATCTCCCCCACATCTCACCTCCTGCCTTACGCTTGAACCCACTTTGCAGTTATCAAGAAGCCACACTCATACCCACTGATTTCTCTCCAAACCATTTTTCCTGGTTACACAAAAGAATAACACATAGCAAGGAACAAACACAAAGCACTGGCCAAGGGCAGAATATTTTATTCTCTTAAAGATGGTCAGAAATAGGTCTCTAAATGAATCTAGAGGGATAAAGAAGGTTTTCCTTTCCTAGATGAGCAGAAATTCTTGTGCATAATAAGGAGTTTGGAGCCCCTTCTTGTCTCATATTTTATGCACTTGAAAAACATTGACATTGTAACAGATTTAATCTGGAAGCCCTAAATGCAGGGGGGTGGTGGTAAATAAATATCTAAAATTAAAAGTCTACCAACTCTTTCCTTAGCTCTTCAGAAGCCCACAGCAGTATATCTAAAACTGACACATTCCTCTCAATGCACACACAGATGTGCATATTTATTTATTTTTTTTTAATTTTTAATCTTTATTGGTACATTACATATATGCATCATGATTGCACTCCATAATGGGGATTTGTACCAGTATAAGACACAACTTAATTCTCATTTTTTCCCACATCCCTACCACCCTACAGCCCCCCCCATTTTGATTGGAGGGGCCACATCTAACACAGTTTTGACTTTTTCTTTCCTTCGGTTTGGATGTAATAAACATTCTGTGAATTGACCCCACTCATCACTATGCACATATCACTATCAGTACCATGCAGTGTGTAGGTGCTTTTTAAATTAGCCTTTTAGACTCAGAAAGAACTGATTAGGGGTGTGTACTACAGTAATGATTGTCTTGAAGACCACAAATATTTCAGCATAGTTCTCCCACGGAGTCTTTGTGTGGAAAGTTTGCATTTGGTTTTCTTGACTTTAGCCAAGAATCTCAATCCCACTTCATCCCACTTCTCTATTCAAACTTCTACCCACACGCCCACCTGCATGCATGCGCACACGCACACATGCACGCACTCCTCTGTCTGCTTATGCTTTGTGCATGATGACTATATACTTTTCTATCTCTATATTTGGCAGGGCTACTTACAAGGGATTTCCACACCTATTTAATCAATCTGACACTTACCAAATTATCAAAAGCAGTACTCTGAGCTGTGGGGAAAATAAGTAGGTGCAAAATAAAAGTAAAGTACAATCCTGTCAAAGTTATTGTCAGTAATTTCTGTGCTTATGTATTCTAATTACAAAGATCACATGTGCCACTGGCAATATTATTTTGTTTTTTTGTTAATAAACAGCTATTTTTTGTGGTTCATATTAATATAGTCACATATTGTGATAAATTTGATTCTTTTCAATGTATGTAATTTGAGACCAGGAGAAAAAAGCACTAGTTTTAGACACAAAAAATGAGAATGAAATAGAACTAATGATTTGTATGTTAGTTAGAAATCATACATTTTACAAAATAACTATGGTGGATAAATATTTAAATCTTGTTTTCATCTGCTACACTTTTACCAATTTCTATTAGTATATGTTCTCAGTAAGTAATCATTACATTCATCATAAAGATTTGGTACATGTATATTATACACTTTAATTCTTTTAATATGCCCTTCCTCCCTCCATCTATCCCCTTTTCCTCCATTTCTTTTTCCATTTGAAAAAGATTTTCCTGTTTTCTATTGTCTATAATTTATTTTGTTCTGTAATTTGTCCATATTTTATAAATAACAATTATATGTCTTTATATAAGAGAAACCATAAACTGTTTAAGCTTGTATGTGTGATTTCTTTCACATATTTAGTCTCAAGGTGCATCCATTTCTTAAATTATTCAAAAGTGTCCTTTACAGCAGAGTAGTACTCCGCTGCATATACATATCATGTTTTCTTTATCAGTTCATCTGTTGATGAACATTTAAACCCCTTTTAAGATTTGGCTACCATGAGCTTTGCTGCTGCACATGGATATACATGTGTCATTATAATGTGATGTTTTTAACTCTTTTGTCAAAATGTGAAAATAAGACTGAATTAAGTTTTAATAATTGATTTTTGAATAATTTGTATTTATACTCATTTCCAGAGTGGCTGTACTAGTTTATATTTTTATTGCAGCCTACCGAGCATTTGTTATGATTTGATTTCCTATGGTACCCATTATTCCTAGAGCAAGATGCAATCTCAGGGCCGGGGAGTTAGATCAGTGGTTCCGGCGCCTGTCTCGCAAGTGCAAGGACCCGGGTTCGATTCCCCGGTAACCGCATAACAATACTGGGTGTGGAGACCCACACCCAGCAGCAACCAGTACCACAGACCACAGTGCTGGGCGTGGTGGCTCATGCCTGTAATCCCAGCACTGGGGAGGCAGAGGCAGGAGGATTGTGATGTGAGTTTGAGGCTGAGCTCAGGGCCAGCCTGAACCACAAAGCGAGACCCTGTCTCCAAAAACCTAAAAAAAAAAAAAAAAAAAAAGATGCAATCTCAGTGTTGTTCTAGTTTATATTTCTATAATGATCATAGATGTTTAAATGGATGCATTGGCCATTTGTACTTCTTCTAAGAAGTGTCTATTCATTAATTTATCTATTGGATCTTTTACACTGTTTAAATAAATTGAGTTTATTTGTACATTTTAGGAATACTTCATGATCACATTCCTCATCCCAATTGGTACCTGTACATATGTATCTTGATTCTTATCTTGTCCCATTATTCTGCCCTCCCTTCATCTCCTACCCCTCCCATGGATCTTTTACTTCTGGAAATATCATCTTTTAAGTTCTTCATATATTCTAGATATTAATCCTTTCTTTGAGGTTCAACTGACAATTTTTTCCCGTTCTGTACCTAGCACTCCACTCTGTTGGATTTTGCCCTTGCTGTGCAGAAGCTTGTTAACTTGATATGATCCCATTTGTTGACTCTTCTGTTGTTTCTTCTCCTCCATGGATGTTGTTCAGAATTTCTTGTTCAGGCTCATTTTCAGGAATTCTATTTATTTTATCTTCCAAATTATAAAGTATTTGTTTTAACATCTACATTTGATCAATTTTGATTTTAGTTTGTACATGCTAAGACATATGAGACCAGATTCTTTTTATGCTTGTGGATAGACAGTTTTCCCAGCACTGTTTGTTAAAGACGCTTTTGTTTTTTTACTGCTTCTTAGATCCCTTTCACTTTATTTTTGATTGCTTTATATTAGTGAATAAAACTGAAGCTTGAAAAATGAACAAGGCTTTTTCTTCTAGTGTGATCATTGTTAAAGATCAGACAGCTTAAAGTGCCTGGGATTCCTTCCATTCTGCTGGAATCCAAGATTGTGATGCCTATTGTATTGCTATCCTCACTCACAACCGTTTTGGCATTTTATGTCCCTGCTGGTTCCATATGAATTTTAGGATGTTTCTCTTCAGTACTGTGAGGAATTTTGTAGTATTTTGATTTGAATTACATTAAATCTATGTTTCAGCTTGGAAGTATGGCAATTTTGACACTACTGTTTGCAGTTATTTAGGTACAGGGATATCTGTCCACTTTCTGATGTGCCTTCTGAGTTCCTTTTTAAGCTTATTATGTTTTTTATTATAGTATTCTATCATTTGCTTTGTTGAGTTAATTCCTATATATTTTATATTATCCTGAAGCTACTGAAAATGAGATTTTTCTCAATTTCCTCCATGGTGGTTTATTGCTGATATACAGGAATATTACTGATTTTTTGTGTTAATTTTACTTCTTGATACATGGTTTGAGTACTAAAAGAATCTTTGGTGAAAATTTTTAGGTCTTCTACATATGAATCTTATTTATTAAAAATAAGGATTTTTTAATATTTTCTTTTCTTAAATATATTCCTTCTATTTCTTTATTTTGCCTGTCTGTTCTGGCTAGAGCTTTGAAACTCTATTGAACAGGATAAATTTCAATGGCTATCTTTATCTTTTCTGATTTTAGAAGAAACTTTTACTTTTTTCCTGTTTAATGTCATGTTGGGTGTAAATTTGTCATAAATGGTTTATATTAGACTGAGATAGGTTCTGCATATTTTTTCAAGGTTTATCAAAAACAAATAATTATTTCAAAGTTGTTGTTATTTTTTTCCCTACATCTATTAAGACAATCACAGGATTATATTCTGGTTTGTATTTATGCAATGTGTTAGATTTATTAATGAACCATCTTTGAATTCTTGGTCATGATGTATGATTTTTAATGATTTTTTTATTACTGAAGATCTTTGCATCTAGGATAATAAGGCTGGCTCACGTTGTTGTCATTATTGTAGTAGTTATTGTTATTGCTGTTGTTTTTCCCTGGAGCTGCCAACCCTGTCTGGCCATACCTTGTGTACGTGAAAACTCATCTCCCTCCTCAAGATCTGGGATGAGCTTTGCAAACTGTTTCACCTTTTTCTCTGCCATGTGCTCCATTTCTTAATTTCCTCTGTAGTTTCTAGCTTTCCTGGAAGCTCCTTTACAGTTCTTATAGATCTACTTTAATTTTTTTCTGCACCTGTTTTCCAGGTTCATTAATTTCAGTTCTTGGAGAGGCTGTATTTTGCTACTAGTCTTATTCTGTCATTTCAATGCCATGCTACACTATGCTATTCTATGTAATTAAAAAAAAAACCTACTGAAACACAACTATTAGACTTCAGAAACAGAGTCCCACAAATTTGTGACTCTCAAAACACCACACATATTTTTGGAAATTAAAAGATAAGTTTAGAAATTTATGTTAGTTTCAGTAGATGAATATCATAATTTAAACAAAATGCATACAAAATTCATCTGCAATAACCAAATCATTGACTTTCCTATAAAGTAGATAGCACCTGCTGGGAGGTAAGACCCCTGTGTCCATCCCCACAGGAATTTAGGGATGCCTACCACCTGGCACAGTTGGTATGAAACTCAGAAAATCCTCTTTAAATCCAAAAGGCATTATGGTTATTCCTTCTATTATTGATTCTGGCTATAAGTTTGAATTATGTGTTCCTGTTAGTTCCACAGGAGTTTGGATAATTGAACAAGGAGACTATATTGCACAGTTATTGCTCTTGCATAAACCTCAGTTAAATAATATTAACCTTAAAGATTCTCAAGATAATTCTCAGCCAGAAATTTCTCAAGAAGAAGTTTATCTCATCCAAGAGATTTCTAAAGAACACTCTCAGAATGTGTGACCATGAGTTACACTGGCGGAACCACCAACATCTGTGAGAACAGAGGAGTGTTCCCCTACTCAAAATGTTGAACCAGGCACACCTGAATGACTCACCTCAACTATGATGACCAACAAATATAAGATGAGGTCTAGGATCCAGACATCACCCGAAGAGGGAGAACAACCGTAGGTTAATGAGTTCAAAACAGATTTTTTTTTCCCTTTTTGGGGTGTAAGTTTTTTTTAATTACTCCTGGTTCTAATCATAAGTGACCTCTATTAACTGACCTACAGAAAGTTTTTTACTGGTCTTGAGTGTAGTTAAAAATCTAAGAGAATATACAGGAAATATTGTGGTTCAGTTTGGCCAAATATATTTGAGCATACTCTAATTGTATAGATTGTTTTATATGTTTGTCTATTTGTTTGTCCAATAGTATGATTTGTCTGTTTTATTGAACTCAAAATATTTTTTTCTTCTTCTTCTTTTCATTTTCAATTTTTTATTTTTTTTTTTTCTAGAGGATATCCACCTGTGGTTGGGTTGACTTTCAGATAAACATTCTTGGAAAGAAGGGTATACTCGCTTTTGTATGTTAGCTGATCAAAGTGATGTTCAGATTTATTTTACAAAAGTACTGTGTTTTCTCTTAATTGCCACAACCCAAACAAGTTTTATATAAATAAAAACCCTTAAAGTTCAGGAAACTGCTAAATAGAACTCCCCTTGATGAATAGAGGTGCAGCTTCTCAGAACATAATCTTTCTTCACTAAAAGGGCCACCAATATTTTCATAATCTTATGGGAAACACACCCCAACAAATATTTTTTTCAATGTTATTGAAAATTAGTTGCATTGGTCATCATTGAAGATATTGGCTCTAAGAATATTATGTTAAAATATTTATATAAAATTTTAAATATATTGTTATGTTTATAAGATTTTATATGATTGTGATTGTAAATGTACCAAGCTATATAAATTGTTACTTTTCTGACATGTAAAACATATTTATGATCTGTAGTCATATAGGAATCACCTTTTGATTCATATAGTTGCCTTCGGGAGCAAGTATGTCTAACAATGGTTATTCTACACTAGAGACACATTTCTTATACTAAAATGTTTTTTAAAGTTCATTAGTTAAGGCTGTATTGACATTATACAGTGACTCAACCACCAGACTGACTATGATTGGCAACTGTAATAGTCTTCTAACTATATTTTAATCCTGAATGATTTATATGCAGGTAGATTTGTAATGGTTGAATTCACTATTCATACTGCATATACTAATGTTATTTATCTTCTCTTCTGGATGGTTAATAACTAAAATTTAGAGACCAGAATTAGAAAGTTAATTGTGCTAAAAAGGTAGGTGACATTTTTGCCCTAGCCCTCTGAGGTCAGCTACTTCTACTGAAGGTCCAGGACATGAGGGAACCTTCTCCACAAGAACCTATGATTCTATAAAAGTGTACCAAAGTTGTTACTAGAGAAAAAAATCTCCCATGCTTTTGCAGAAAGCATAATGGTCAAGCAAAATTGTAACATATCCTGGTAGCTGACACTGACAGAAGAGCTGAGAGACTCCACCTGGCTCCAAGATATTGTCTGAGGAGACTTGTCTGACCTTGCTAGATAGTAAGAGATTAACTTTATTTAATAAAGATGTCACTATAACTTGGTTTTAAAGATCCAGTTAAAAAGTTTAAGGAAAATTGCTTTTATTTATTATTAATTATAAACCAAGCCATTTTTGGGTGTACTTGCTTTTCTTCAAAATATATTTACATAATATAAAAAGAAAGGGAGGTATGTTAGGAATAGTGTACTACTTACTTGGATTTAGGACTTACATACTTTATTTATGTCTGCCCTTCCCTGAGAAATCAACCACTAGGATTACCACAGACATCTGCCCTATCCCGCAGGATTTTAAAGTGAAAGGATTACTGCACTAGGATTACTGGCCTCAAGACTTACTGGGATTTAAGGATGTGTGCTCTGCCCTATGTAATCTTCAACTACAGAGATTTTTGTAGGACTGCCCTGTGTTTTATGCATGCTAGGATTATGGGTTGAAGGCTTGGTATCAAATAAAGGTGTGATGAGCTTGGGTTATGGGCTCTTCTGCTCCCACTTCTGCTGCTGCAGTTTTTGGCCTTTGGCTGCCACTGCTCAGAGTAGCAAGTGTGGAGCCTGCATGCAGCCTTTTTGTCAAGGTTCTGACTTTGATGTTTGTTGATTCTTAATCCTTCTTCTGTGGGACTCATAGGGGGCTGGAGTTTGTCAGAAGGGTTAGGCTGCATCCTCTTCCCCAGACTTCCACAGATAATGTTAAATGATTGAGTACAATAAATGGTCCTGAAAATGACACTATGGTAAAAACATATTTCAAGCAGAAGACATTTCAGTTCCTGAAATTACTTACCTGCCTAAAACCAGAGCCTCTTAAAGGAACTGGAATTCAACTGTCATGATCATCTCTCTGAGAACAATCCAGGAAAAGTAACTCATTACTAGAAAAGCATCACTTTCATACAAAACTTAACCAGTCACTGGAAGAAAACTATCATATCTCCTATCTGTTATCCGAAAGGCCCACTCATATTCCCTAGAGGTTATTCCACCTCTAATTCTATTCAGGTGTTATAAAAGACCCAAACTTAGCCTTATTTTTCTGGAAACTCTTGTATACATTTCTATAAATAAAAATAATTCTCTTTTTCTCTGTCTGTCATTCTCTCTCTCTCTCTCTCTCTCTCTCTCTCTCTCTCTCTCTCTTTCTCCCTCACTTTTCCCTCCCTTGCTCTCTATCTCTTTTTTACTTTTAGCTTTTTGGTACTTTAATTCTCTGGATCTTAAGTACTAAACCTAAAATGGTAAGAGAAAAGATGCTTTTCCTTTCTGACAAGAGCAATCCCTGCTTCCAGTTCACGGAATGTTTTCACAACACAATACTAATACACAACAACCTAAATATTTCTTTCCATGTTTTCTGTTGCTACTGAGTCAAAACTTCCTGTCCTATGGCCAATATATCATTTTCCCAGGCTCCCATTTGAGAGCCTTGCTGTTTTCCCATCCTCCTCAGGAGCTTTCTATCAGACTAAACTCACTGTTACACCAACTCAGTGTAGTGCAGGATGGCAACTGTGTCAGACTACAATTTACAGCTCTGGAGAAAGAGTTCAGAGAATAACACTGTTTTGACATGTTCCTCTCACTTTCAAAACTTGTTCCATATTTCTTGTTCTGCTCCTTTTTAAAATTCTAACTACTCTGGAGGAGTTTTAACCTGAAAACAACAAAACTGCAATTCTCATTTTATTTTCTTAAAAATATTTCTTAAGATTTAGAAAGAACCTTAGAGAAGCTATTGTACAGTAACTACAAAGATGTATGATTGTGAAGGCCCTTATCCAAAAGTAACTGGATAAGGGACATTAATGTTGCATAGAGAACTCAAATCTCCAAGCCCACAGAAATGTAACTATTCCATCCAGGATGCTGTATTCAAGGCCTTATCCTTGTTTCTGTGACACTGACAATATTTTTATGAAAGAAACCAAAAGACTCAAAATATGAAAACTTCACATTTATGAAATTCTTATTTAATCTCTAGTACATCTATATATCTCAAAAGACTTGATTTTTGTTTTCTCAACATATTAACATGTACACAATATTGAATATTTTAAAATTAGAACACTGTTTAGATGGCATATATGGTGTGACTTTCCACCATTGTCATTCCAGCAAAACATGTTAAGGCTTTCATCCTTGAAAAAGTTGTATAAAATTTCTCATGTATATAGCTTCTTCCAGGAAGAGATATTTTCCAACATAAAGGTAGAAAGTCAGATGGGCTGATTTTGAGAAGTGCTAAAACCCTTCTATTTATAGAATTACATTAATCTCAGCAAAATTGTACTGACAAATATTTTGTGTTTATGATGTTTTATGATGGATTTCACCCACTTAAACTTACTCCAGTAAACACCTAATTTTGTAGTACATTGGTGACATAGAACAAATACAACTACAAACCTGGAGGGGTTGATATGCCAAGTTTGTTTTGCCAGAAATTGAAGAATAAACTCCAAAGGACAGAGAAGGTTAAGAATTGGAAAAGATTAGTGAGAGATAGCTCCTGAGAGACAGGAAGGGTCCTAGTAGGTTGTCACTGTGTTTTTTTGTAAGGGGTAATTTATACAGGAGAATCATAAGATAATCAAACAACAACCAACCTATAGATTACAAGTATAGTATTTATAATACATATAAGTATAAAGTTTCAGAAATAAATCACTCATATGTTTCAGATAACTTTTAAAAGGGATAATTTTTCTGATTGTTCTATGCTATTACTAGGTCCCACTGGTAATCCCTTAATTAAGGAGGGTCTTTTTTGTTTGTCTCTTACAATTTTGTCATTGAATGGCCCACAGAGGCCCAAGTGTAACAGGCTTGATCAATAGCCTGTGGCACTGCTGGAAGATGCAGGAAGTTTGAGGGGCAGGACCTAGTGGAAGGCAGTTATCATTTATGGCATAGCCTTGAGAGGTGCACTGCAACTGTAGCCCTTTCCTTTGTCTTTGCTTTCTGGCTGCTAAAAGGTGAGTCAGCCTCCCATGCCATATGTTCCTACTCTGATGCACTGTGGTGTCACAGGCCTAAACCCATGGGGCCAACTAACTATAGGCTGAAACTTCTGGATCCATGAGTCAAAATAAACTTTTCTTCTTTTAAACTAATTCATGCAAAGTACTTTGTCAGTGACAGAAATCCAAAACATAAACACCCAAGAAATGGATGTGCCATTAAGTTCTATTTGCTTGTAATTCTTTAGTATGGCTTAGTTCCACATGACTGTCCATTCCAACTACTAAGGAGACTTCCTCCTTCTAGCTTTATACCAAATTCTTCCCTGATTTCAAAGCAGATTTTTTGACTATTACTATTTCTGTGAAGCTTTAGCTAATGTCTGTCCCATCTTAAACTAAACACATTTTTATTTAACATACGTTTTTGTACTTCTATATCAACACATGATATATTCTTTTATTAAAGTTATTGTTTTGTGTCTTCATAAATATTTTGAAGTTCCTTGAGGATGAAAATATATATCCCCTTCAGTTTTTATTTCCTCCCAACACTTGATATAATGTTCTTAATAGAATATGTTTATAATAAATATATGCTGATTAAACAAATAAATACTATCTTGCAGAATACTGAGCCCAGTTCTTATGTATCCCATATGGCAATATCCCCTACATGGTTATCTTCTCTTTGCTTGGATATCTGTAAGGGTAGGTGTAAATCTTTGCTACCTTTAGTTTTTATTTATGTCTCCAAATCTTCATTAAAAATAGTACATATTGTGTTACAAAAGTATGAAGTAGTCAAATGTCAATTAAAAATCTATTCAGGATTAAATTTGTTGATTATTTATAAGTTTAAAATAAATATATAATATTTTAAGTGTGCTAGGAAAATTAAAATTTATATGCATGCCTTTAACTTTAGCAGAAGACAGCTATCTCCTAAAACTGGAAGTATGTAGTTCACCAATACAACTCACTGAAGCAGTCATTGTAAATGAATGAGAGAGTAAATTGTACTCAGAAAGTACTCTCCTGGAAAAGGTCGAAAATTTTCTGCAGCATGGTAACATCTCTTCCTCACTAATGTATCTATATAACCTGGTAAGTTTCATCATACTAGTTCAAACCCAACTTCCATGAATTTAAACTTTTGTCAACTGTATTTATTTATTTATTTATTTATTTTTATTTTTGAGACAGGGTCTCACTTTGTAGTTCAGGCTGGCCCTGAGCTCAGCCTCAAACTCACATCACAATCCTCCTGCCTCTGCCTCCCGAGTGCTGGGATTACAGGCATGAACCACCATGCCTGGCACTGTGGTATGTGGTACTGGTTGCTGCTGGGTGTGAGTCTCCACACCCAGTATGGTATGTGGTTACCAGGGAATCGAACCCGAGCCCTGGCACTTGCAAGACAGGTGCCAGAACCACTGAGCTAAATCCTAGGCCCCATCAACTGTATTTATTTATAAATACTGATTAACATTGTAATGACCACTGAAATAGAAATACTTTATACTTTCAGTGAAAAGAGAATTGTACAAAACATTGTTTTAATTATCAAATTTAAGGATATTCTTAAATGAGAATACCAAATCATATTAACTATATTTGCAATTTGCAAGTCAGGACATTGTTAATCTTTTGTGTGCTTTTTGGTTCTTTTTTTTAAAAGTTGGCTATATAATTTTATAAATGTTTCTGACAGAAACAAAATAGTTCTGAATTTTACCTTTGTAAAGTACTTATCTTTTGCAAGTTATGCTAAGAATTTAATGTTTTCTTTGTGGGATGATCAGTTGTTTTCACTGACACATGGGATAGGACGTTCCCAAGACATAGATATTTTGTAGTAGCTTGAAACTTCTACTATTTTTAACCTTAATTTAAAGAAATTCTATAGCAGATCTTCCCTTCAAATGAAAGTCTCTTCATCTATCTTACTCTGTGTGCATTTCCTGGGCCTGACAGAAACTCAGACGTGTCTGACAGAGGAATAATGAAACATTTCCTAGAGAACATATGTTCAACAGGAGATCACCAAAGTGTCGTAATATTTTTTTAGAACTGTTGAAGTAGTACATAACTGAATTTGCCATCAAATATCTCTGGTGTCTTTTGTGTTTTTCTACTTAATAACTTGAATTTTACTTAAAACTTTAGTGTTATTTTTTCTTATAGTTTATAAGCTATTGAGTTTACAATTACTTTTTTGAGCAGCCTGATATGCTGAGATGTTTTAATCTCTATCATTATTAGTAATGACAAACATATTGAAATGTAATTAAACAATAATAGCAAAATAAATTGAATTATTCTTATGTTACTTATGACCTTGGTAAGTCAAATGTTATGCACAATAAGTCTACAAATTTTAAACTATTTTTATCCACATTGTATGCATTGATAAACTGAAAGATAAACTGAGGAGGCATTAAATCATTTTACAAATGCATTTTACACACATATGCCTTATATATACATTGGAACTATTCAAATGTATATAAAGTATACAGTTATTAAAGGTACTATATACATACACCATATCCTTATATATAATTATAATTTATATTAATTATTAAATGGCATCAAGGAAAATATAGAATATGATGAAAATGGATAGCAGAAATTTGGTGATTAGAAAAATCTTCTATGATGAATATCAAACAGATTTAATTTGAAGCAAAATTGATGTGCAAAGAACAGGATAAGTATGATAATATATGAGCAGCACCAACAGGATGGAATAGGGTAGTTAAGGAGATCTAGAGTAGAGAATTAGTACATGTAACTTGAGGGTTATAACTGACTAGTGTGTAACCATAAACACTAGAGGGGACAGGTACCTACACTACTGGATTTCAGTTATCTTACAAAATAAATGGATGGCCTTGGGTTGGTCACTGAAATTCTCTCCTTCTCTAGAATTCCATCATTGTGTCGATACTTTGTTAGAGTGGGTAAGGCATTATTATCCTTTTTTTAATTGCAAATTCAGTGCCACAATGGATATCAGTATTTGCTTAAAGGATAGTAAAATGTGATCTGTATGCCTTCCCCTCTATATCTCTTTGTAAATATTAAACTATTTATTTAAATAATGAGTTTTTGAACAGGTAAATCTCTTTTGAACATTTAATAGCATTTTTGAAAAAACTAATAAGGAATCTTTCCTTAAATACCTCAAAATATTTACCAGTATAGAGTTAAGTATAAATTCAAGAAAACTTCATATTTGTACAATTCATTTTTGTTTTTCATAATCTTAAATTCAAAAAAACATAAAAGACCGATATGAAATAATTTTTCATCTTCTTGTAGACAGAAAACCTCTAGGTTGGTAAATAAGGTTCACCTTTGCTTCATGATCAACCAAAACAGTTTTGTTTTGTGTTGGCAAGCCCAGTAAATACATGCACCATAGTCACAGCTTTAGTGTGTGGCCCTTACTCCATTCATGGTTTCCCCTTTCATCTTCCACATAAACTCCATGGTACTCCCAATGGTGATTGAAAACATCTGTAAGTAACTTGAAAAAGAAGGTTTAGTAAACTCCACTAACAAGGAAAATGACAAAGAAAGATAATGTCAGCAGCCCAGCTGGAAGCATAGGTTAGAGATCTGATAGGCTGCTACCATCAAGGGCTGAAATCTCCTAACAAAATCACTTGGGATTCACATGATCACCATGTAATACAAATTCCAAAATAGAGGTGAATTCCCAAGTAAAAGAACAGTATATAATGTGTCTTTTCTCAAGATAAAGGCATAAGTTTCTGAGTGTAATCCCTGATAAAAGAATGGAATAATCCACTAAAAGGTCTTTAAAAGTTTTCTAGTACTTATCTTGAGCCAGTTGAATACATATTGTGCTGTTAAATAAGCTCAAGATGCTAAAAATTTTTAAGGATTTAACTTAAAAACACTACCAAATAGCTGAAAATATATTACAAAGAAGATGATATCAAAAAATGGAAAGATATACCTTGCTCCTGGGGAGGAAAAACCAATATCATCAAAATGGCTATACTCCCAAAACTACTACACAGATTCAATCCTGACTGAAATCCCAACAGCATATTTCACAGATATAGAGAAAAAAATTCAAACTTTCATCTGGAACCACAAAAGACCTAGAATAGCCAAAGCAATTCTAAGCAATAGGGACAAGGTGGAGGATAATATAACCCCGAACCTGAAACTATACTATAAAGCCACTGTGATAAAAACTGCACGGTCCTCACAAAGTAACAGACCTGAGGATCAGTGGAGTAGATTAGAAAATCCAGAAACTACTCCAGATACACTGAGCCACCTCATCTTTGACAAAGGAGCCAAAATCCTCAATGGAGGAAAGATAGCCTCTTTAACAAATGGTGCTGGAAAAACTGGGCTTTAACTTGCCAAAGACTAAAACTAGATCTAACTCTTTCACCATGTACCAAGGTAAAATCAAAGTGGATAAGAGACCTAAATATTAAAACAGACACTCTGAACCTATTGCAGAACAGGTTAGGTAAAACTCTTGAAGACATTGGCTTAGGGAAAGACTTCTTGAACAAAACCTCTATAGAACAAGAATTGGCAGAAGAAATCAACAAATGGGACTTCAATATTTTAAAAACCTTCTGCACAGCAAAGGAAACCACCAACAGAGTGAATAGGCAGGCAACAATGTGGGAAAAATTCTTTACCACCTATTCCTCAGACAAATGGCTACTATCTAGAATATATAAAAAGCTTTAAAATCAGCCCACCCAAATTTAGACACAATTCAAAAATGGGCATCTGAAATGAATAGATACTTTTCAGAGGAAGAAGTAAGAGCAGCTAAGAAATATATGAGGAAATGCTCAACATCATTAGTGATTCAAGATATGCAGATGAAAACAACACTGAGGTTTCATTTAACTCCACAAAGAATGGCTACCATGTCAGAATTAGCCAGCAACAAATGTTGACGAGGCTGTGGAGAAAAGGGAACCCTTCTCCACTGCTAGTGGGAATGTAGGCTCATACACCCCCTGTGGAAATCAGTGTGGAGATTCCTCAAAAAACTAGGATTGGAGGTCACATTTGACCTGGCCATCACTCTGCTAGGCATATACAGAAAGGAATTAAAAGATTCTTATCACAGTGACATATGTGCACCCATGTTTATAGCAGCTCAATTTGTGATTGTTAAGTGTTGGAAACAACCCAAATGCCCATCAGCTGGAGGCTGGATAAAGAAGATGTGGTTCTTTTATAGAATGGGTATTACTCCGCCACTAAAAATGATAAGATTAAGTCATTCATACTCAAATGGTTTTACATTGAAGACGTCCTCATAAGCGAAATAAACAGGTCACAGATGTCTAAATAACATATTTTTTTCTCTGCTATGAGAATATGAAGCTGTAAATGAATTGTAGTATGTTTACTTGATATTGAAAAGTAGAAAACATTTAAAAGGAAAGAGTATAAGGGTAAATAACAAGGAGAAAATGAATGTGGTAAAAATAAAGAAAAAAGAAAACAAAGATTGTGTATATAGTGGGTGGGGGGATGCAGAGTGGGGAAAAAGGGAAAAAATGAGAAACAACTCATGTCATATTTTGGTACAAGCTATTAATGTTGAATGTGATTATCATATGTATTCATAATGTTCCAGTAAAGATAACTTTTTAAAAAAGAAAAAAAAAAAGAAAGTCGAATGAGGAAATATGTATAAAAAAGTAGCAAAATCTTTCAAAATTTAATATTTTATATTGAATTTTATATATCTCCAACTAAGAAAAAAATGTTTTTTACTTAAATAAATATTTTATTAGTTATAATATTCTAGTGGATTATTTTGCATGTTTGCCTGTGAATAGCTTACTAATTTTAAAAATGCTGGTATCAGAAATTTTATTTTTAAAGCTTTTAAAGTTTATTTTTATACAATTCTTTGGTTTTGGCAATGAAGAAACGACTAATTTTAAATTATTTTAATAAAATAGTTTAATAAAAGTGTGTGTGTGTGTGTGTGTGTGTGTGTGTGTGTGTGTGTGTGTCCATGCAAGCATACGTATGTGAATGCATACAGGCTATACATGTGAGAAATGGAAAGAAGATATCAAAAGTTTATCAACATTAAGCAAGTGACATAAATTTAGGTCACACTTTCTTTTATTTAAATAGGATGTGAGACCTGGGTTTCATTTTGATGCATATGCTATTTTATATCTTTTGTCTGTAAGTGTTGGAAAAACACTTTCCTTTGTTTATTTATTTTTCCCATGCTCCACATTATCCATTCCATTTTCTCAAACCCATCATCTTACTAACTCTAGAATACATTACTAACTGACTCAGACTAACTTCAGACTAATTTCCCTAAATTTTTCAACCCCAAGGGAAGATTTCAATTATTCTTTATTTCTTTGTTTGAACTAAATCTTACATGGCTTTCTTTCTTAGTCCACTGTGGGTTGCTGTAAGAAAATACTTGACCTTGGATAATGTATGAAGAAAAGGTATTTACTTGGGGCTATGTTCTGGGAGATCCAAACATGATGCCAGGGTGGAATGAGACCATCTTACTGCTTCGCACCACTCAGAGGAGTGAAAAAAGAACTGGTCACCCAAGGAAGGAGTCAAGTACATGAGATGGTTTCAGTTCATAGCAACATATTCTGGTGGGAGTGTATTTAGTCACATGAGGTCTAACCATTCTCTTGAGGTAGGCAGTGATGTCTTCTGTGTATGGAATTTTCCAGGATGTAACTATGTTCCAGTAAGATCTATCTCTGAAAGGATTCCCACATTAATTGTCATTGTATTGGTGACCAAGTTTCCAGCATTAGAACTCTGGTCACAGCATTTACTATTATGTCTCTACCTTTGTTCCAACTAGATGTGACAAGGGAGAGTTTGTCATTTCAAAAGAACGTACAGATTGACAGTGACAATATTATGTAATACACTCCTTTAAAAATTGCTTAAATATTGAACATAGGTTTCACTTATTAATACTGTGAATCCATAACCCTTCACACTAAGACAAGAAAAAGACAAGGCTGTTCACTATCACCACTTCTGTTCAGTATAGTGCTGCAAACTTTAGCCACAACAATTAGACAAGAGAAAGAAATAGAATAAATAAAGATAGGAAAGAAAGAAGTTAAACTGTCATTATTTGCTGATGACATGATACTCTATATAGAAGATCCTAAAAACTCAACCAAAAGACTGCTAAACATAACCAGCAAATTTAGTAACATAACTGGATACAAGGTCAATACTCAAAAATCAATAGCCTTTTTATACACAAACAACAGACTTATTGAGAGAGAAATTGGGGAATCAATTACTTTTACAATAGCATCCAAAAAAAAAAAAAAATCTAAGAATCAGTCTAAGAAAAGCAGTGAAAGACCTCTACTCTGAAAACTGCAACACTCTGAAAAAGAAAACTGAAGAAGATATCAGAAAATGGAAAGATGTCCTTTGTTACTGGGTAGGAAGAATCAATATCATCAAAACGGCAGTAGTCTCACAGATATTGTATAGATTCAATGCAATCCCAAGTAAATGCAATGCTTATACAACCAGTTGTGGGGAATCTGTGAATCCTGGGGGGAAATATCTCCAGTGGTCAACAAATTCTCAAAATATCCACTTCGTCTGCCTTCAATTAGATTCCATTTCTTTCCAGGAAAACTTTAGATTAACACCTAAAGTCTTTGTCTCACAAAAATTTTTATTGAGTTATTAGTAACATTTAAATTATAAGTAATGTGAATTAGGAAGAAAATGTGCAATAAGAAAAAGGAAAGAAAAGGTGGGAGAAAGTAAATAAAGAAAGAAAAAATGATATTTAAAAAAAGAAACAAAGTTTGTGTATCTAGGGATGTGAGTTGTAAGGAGGACAGATAAAAGGGGAAAAATGAGAATCAAGGTGCACCATGTACAGGTACAAATTCTCAGTGCTGAATGTGATCGTAATTATATATAAAATATATCAATAAAATCAACTTTAGAAAAAAAATTGTAGATCAAATAGTTCCAGGTTTCTTTGCTTAAAAGAGTCAATGCTCTGTTACTAATGAAATATTATCCAAACTACTAACTGTAGTTTTTTAAACTTAAATCTTTATTGATACACTATATATACACATCAAAATCACAATCAACATTGAAAATTTGTACCAATATATGACACGACTTAATTCTCATTTTTTCTCATTCCCCTATCCAAACTAACCCCCCATATACATAAGCTTTGTTTCCTTTTCTTTACAACCATCACGTTTTTCTTTCCCCTTGTTACACCTCATTTCCTTCTGAATATTTTCTATTTCACAATATCTGTCATACATTCCAGAACTCATTTAAATCTTCAGTTTATCATACCAGAGAAAAGATATGATATTTGCACATAGGTGATGTATTTATTTTACCTATGCATATGTCATGAAGGTACCTCCATTTCAATATGAATGACTCAAACTTATTATTCTTTATGGTAAAGTAATACTTCATTTTATTTAAAAAAAAACTTCTTTATCCAGTCTAGAGTTGATGGGCATTTGGATTGTTTCCAAGATTTAGCTATCATAACTGAGGTGCTATAAACATAAATGCACATATGTCACAGTGATATGAATCTTATAATTCTTCTGTGTATATCCCCAGCAGGGGAATCTAAGGTCAAATGGGACTTCTAATCCTAGTTTTCTGAGGGATCTTCACACTAATCTCCATAGTGGTTGGACCAGTCTACATTTGCACCAACAGTGGAGAAGGGTGCCTTTTTTTAATTGAAATCTTTATGGGTACATTACATATACACATCATGATTGCCCGCCACAATGGGAATTTGTACCAGTATAAGACAAAATGAAAAGGGTACCTTTTTCTCCGCAGCCTTGCCAGCATTTGTTGCTGGCTCATTTCAAAATAGCAGTCATTCTTTGTGGAGTGAGGTAAAATCTCAGTGTTGTTTTCATTTGCATGTCTCAAATGACCAATGATGTTGAGTCATTTCTTCATATGCAAAGAAAAGCCCTAGACCTGATGGCTTTCCCACTGAATTCTACAAAACTTTCAAATAAGAGTTAATGCCACTGCTTTTCAAACATTTTAATGAAATTGAAAAGGAAGCAATACTCCCAAATTCATTCCTGAAGCAACCATTTCCTTGATTCCAAAAGGAGTAAAATATTCAACCAAAAAAGAAAATTATAGGCTAATCTCCCGAATGAAAATTAATGCAAAAATTCTCAACAAGATACTGGCAAAGAGAATACAGAGAATTATCAAGAATATCATACACCTCAACCTTATAAAAGCTATTTATGAGAAACCAACAGCCAGCATCATAGTATATGGTCAAAAGCTGAAACCTTTCACAGTACAATCAGGAACAAGACAAGGATGTCCACTATCACCCTTCCTATTCAGTATAGTGGTAGAAACATTAGCCACAGCAATTAGACAAGACAAAGGAATAAAAGGTATAAAAATAGGAAAGTAAGAAGTTAAACTGTCATTATTTGCTTATGACATGATACTGTATGTAGAAGATCCTAAAAACTCCACCGAATGACTACTAGACTCAATCAGCAAGATTAGAGAATAGCTGGATACAAGGTAAATGCTCAAAACTCAATAGAATTTTTATATATGAATAATAGATTTATTAACAGAGAAATTGGTACTCAATTCCTGGAGTGATTTTTTTTTTTTGCAGTTTTACATAAAGCTACTTCTAGAAAAACCTATGTTCCATGAGGACACAGACCTTGTTGTGTAGTTCACTGTTAGCTTTTGCTGAGTTGGAAAGTAGTATGAACAAAAATATTTGTTGATAAAATAAATTACTAAATCATTACTCCCACCAGGCAGAGTTGTACACGCCTATAATTCCAACACTTCTGACTCTAAACCAAGAGGATTACTATGATTTTGATGGCAACTCCGTGGTGAGCTCAAGGCCAGATTGGATTATATATCGAGTGAGACTTTGTCTCAAAAATACCACCAAAATAAACAAACATTTTAACCAATTAGTCAACCAGCCAATCAACATTCTCCATAGATACCTTATTTATATAAGATCTTTGATTACATTGCTAAAAGGATATGTAGAGAATACACAATGGAATTATTACTCAAATCAGATGAACTCTCAAGAGCACTAATTTCTGCTACTTTTGGGTATTTGATTTTATACTTAAAAACTAGTGCTCAAAGAAGTATTTAGGTGTAATGGTGTACATGTCATGATCAAACTTCTTCTATTTAAAAGAATTTATTGGTATCAACTATTAAAGATGACGGAACAAATTGTCAAATATAAATAATTATCAGATAATATACAAATTATGGATTATTTTTGTTATTATGTTGTTTTGTCTTAATTTTAATAGTGCTTTATATATCTATTTCTAACCTTATTGGTAATAATATAAAAGAAAATGTGTCCAAAAGGCCCTCAGTAAACTAATCAGTGAACATATATTGAGTATCTATAGCATAGTGAAGATTGTGTTAGAAGATGCAGGATACAACAGAGATAAAGTTTCCAGTGTGCATTTCTGCAAATCCTGCTGTTTAACTTGAGAGACAGAGCAACCATACATGAAATTTCTCCTGAGCAAGACAACATAAAAAAATGTTCAGCTATTTCTATCAAAAGGATTGCACAAGGTTGAGAGCTTCAGGCCTCCTCTTCATTTACATATCAGAGACCTGACTCCCATAGATATTAAGAGGGCTATGTTAGTAATTGACAAATATGAAAGTCTAAGCCAAAGTTCTTTCTACTGTATCAGTGTAGACATTAATCATTGCACAAGGAGTTAAACAACCAGGATGTTAACATGGATAATGGACAATGTTGAGATTGTAACAAAAAAGTAAGGAAACAAATTTTATGTATATGGGGGGGGTGGTAGGGTGGGTAGGGCTATGGAAAAAATGAGAATTAAGTTGTGTCTTATACTGGTACAAATCCCCATTATGGAGTGCAATCATGATGTGTATATTTAATGTACCAATAAAGATTAAAAAAAAAGAAAGAAAGAAATGAACTGGGATTCTACCAGCTGCCACTCCACACAGATGAGCAAAGATATGAGAGAGCATTGCAAAGGGCAGTAGATTTTGGCCATTGCTGCAAAGAAGAATAATTGTGGGGTGGAATGAAGACAGTTTGGAGGGGAAAAGGAAAATACAGTATGAAAACTGGCTCAAAAGGAGGTAAGGTCCCAGCTGACTCAGAGTCAGAATAAGAAAATATTTATGAGTAATTTATTCATTTGCAAATTATGCTAAAAATATATTGATTATTTTCTAGTTTATATGTGTGCCCTCATACATGTGACATACAGTGTTACTCAGTACTGCAAAGCAAAATTTATGTAATTTTTATTTTAGCTTGCCCATATGTAAATTTTATAAGATTAATTCAACTAACGACACTACATCTTAAATTAATAATCCATTGTATTCTATTTGATCATATTGTTTTCTCATTTTATTTCATTTAACTCTAAAATTTTCTTTTATATCTTTGATTTAATTCATTTCTTTAAACAATAATTTTGATATAAAAACAACACCATAATTTCATAATAATATACTTATGAATATATAACTACAGTATTAATGTAGTCCAAGATACCTGTTTTAGAACTGGTTATGTGATAAATATTTTCAATTAATTTGTCAATGTTTATCTTTTCTTGGAGGTAGATTTTATAATGAACCCAAGCACAAATTTTATATTCATAAAAAAGTTTGCAGAAAATAAATTTTTTACAAACAACACAGAAAAATCGAACTTTTAAAACTTTTATAAACAGAGATCTTTGCTATGTTCATATTTTAGTGCAGATACTGATTTCTTCTTTTCTTTCCCTAAAAATTACCACATTATAGAGGAGAATTAGATGGAGTATAAACCAGATATTCAAGCAGGTTTATCTCTGAGAATTCTCTAATTCCACTGAAATTAGACACTGAATAATAAACAGCTTTTGTGTTTCACTGGCCATTTTATAAGAAGAGGCATAGCTAAAATCTTTGATTATCTCACTACCTGTATACTTTTGTCATCTCAGAGGTAATTGGCTAAAATACAATTATTATTCATCATCTATACTGAAAAACTCAAAGAGAAAGGGCAAAAGGGTTTGCCTTCACCACTAACCAAAACCCTCCTAGAACAAATTACTGCCTGATTCT
Organism: Petromus typicus; assembly: GCA_004026965.1. Lineage (NCBI taxonomy): Eukaryota > Metazoa > Chordata > Mammalia > Rodentia > Petromuridae > Petromus > Petromus typicus. Next base: position 20,346 of record PVIR01009761.1, on the reverse strand, counting down.
AATTACAATTTTATCCACTAGCTGCTGATCCTTTTATGGGTGGTGAGGTAATCCAATCAGGTGGATTGGGAGCTCACATTAAACACACCACACATAGAAATTAAAATGTGACTGATGGGCTTAGAAGCTGTTAATCAATACATGGGGATAGCTAATTCAATTCTCTTGCGTTTGCATTTGCCCCTTTCTAAATCATTTGCTCAAAGCCTATCTGAAGCTCTCATTCTTCAATAGAAGGACATATAGGTGTCAGGTTCACTTTTGCCTCTTTTGCAACTTTTCAGTCCAGTATTTTGCTGAATTAGCTTTTCCTAGCTTTTTTAAAAATTTGTTAATCAGAAGCTTTGAGACAATAGTATATTCATTAGGCATATTCACAGGTCAAGGCATTACAGATTTCATTAATGTGCAGGTCTACACAACAGTTAATATGCATCCATAATATATTCATTCTAAGACACACTGGGTCTATTTCTTGAAGTATCTTTTTAACTGATATATTTGGAAGCATGCAAATAGCCAATTATCTTCACTCAAAGGCTATTAAAAGTCTACCTGCATCAGGGAAAGGCAATAGTAACTAAACCATGTTTATAAATCAGTAGCTTACCCACAGTATAAATTCAAAGGCTGAGATGAGGCACTTAGATAATTAAATATATCCCCCAAATTTAAAGTATTGTTCCTATCCTTTTCTGAAAGTTTCTTTGTTTTTGATAGTGTTACATGTGTGGCTTTAAGTCCCACAACCTCTATAGGATAGATAAGAAAGTCATAATTTGGAGATATCTTTAAAAAGATTAAGCAGGAACAAAAATGGACTTTCATTTTTTTTAGTCTCAACAAAAACTAATGACCTCAAATTAATGAGAATGGGGTTTGGAAAGTGTCACTGGATTAAGAGTGTGATCATGGAATCAAGGGAATGTGATTATTAGTCTACTTATTGGTTTGACAGAGTTCTAGGTTTGGATAATGGGAAATCCCTTCTTGGGTATGAATGATACCTACTCTAAGAAGGCTGTTGTGGTCACTTTTTGCTTCTGTGCTACATTATTGCCTTCTTCCTGCCATGAACTGTTTCTCTCCTGCAATGCTCTTCTGCCATGCCACTCTGCCTTGGAGCTAGCCAACTGTGGACTAAAGGCTCTACAAACTGTGAGACAAATAAGCCTTTCTTCATTTAAATTTGCATATTGGTTATTTTATTTCAGCAACAAGAAAAGTAGTTTCAGCATTTAGAACAAAAGCTTCAGTATAATGGGTTGTGGTGTAAATATGGAATCTGATATACTGTAGGGAAGTTAGATTTAAAAAGCTAACTTTCCCCATTACTTCTTTTTAAAAATGAATATTTATAGAATGACTTAAATGTTTCCTTATTAATTATCAATAATTTATAATCAGGATATCATGACCATTAAGTGTTTTATTTACAGTCATGCATTGATATTTATAAACAGTTTTCAGTTCTTTGATTTGGTTCTATTCTCTTAATTATTTCCAAATTTCTAGACTGAAGATAAAATTTGCTATTGCCTGTCCACTTGGACCAGTGTACTGCTCCATCAGCATAAATGGCCTCAACCTAGAGACCGTATTCCCAAAGTCATAACTGACTTTTGATACTTCACATATCAGTTTGGTACAAAACTTTAGTCTGACTTTGACTTTATTGAGCACTATAAAAATTCCATAACACCTGCTTTTGAGATTGAATTTTATTCCCACGTTCTGTCAGAGACCTCCTAAGGGAATCACAAGAAAGACTTAAATAATTGTTTTACTTTTTATGGTTAATGTTTTATGAAATGTTCATAACTGTGAAATATGAGAATATACATTGCAGAAAATGGAAACATCTACCAGAAAATGGAGGATAAGAAGGTCTTGTTCAAAACTCTAGGTCTGAAATTTACTGTTTACAAAAAGCACAGACTAGGGCCAAGATGGTTCTGGTGCCTGCCTTGGAAGCTCCAGGCCCTGGGTTCAATCCCCAGTAACCACATACAACAATACTGGGCATGGAGACTCACACCCACCATCAATCAGTACTGCATACCACAGTTCTGGGCATCGTGGTGCACACCTGTAATCCCAGCACTTGGGAGGCAGAGGCAGGATTGCTCTGAGTTTGAGGCTGCACTCAGGGCCAGCCTGAACTACAAAGACCCTATCTCAAAAAAACAAAACGAAACAAACAAACAAAAAAAGACTCAGATCATTTCTTACAGAATGAGCATTTCCAAAACTTATAATGATAAATTGTTTATCAATTGTTCTGTGATGAGAACTCTTTATTTTACTCTTAAACAATTGTATTTTATGTGTACTATTTTAAAGATGAGTAAGCAAACACATTAGTTTGGCAAGAGATGATTTTCCATCATTTGTCTATGGAATTCCTAAAGGACATATATGAAATACGCAGTTAAGTATTCCTAAGTATATATCAGATGATCAGCACTTTTTTAGAGGGGAAGAAAAGGGAGATTTTCTTTTAGAAGATGTGTATTTTAGAAACATTTTTTTAAATTTTTTTAATCTTTATTGGTACATTACATAAAAGCATCATGTTTTCACTCTATAATGGGGATTTGTACCAGTATAAGATACAATTTAATTCTCATAGAAAATTTTAATTTAGGGTGGATCTCATGAAATCTGTGAGCAACCAAATGTAGCATGCAAATATTTTTATCTATATGATTTGTATGAGTTAAAGATGTCATAGCAAAATGTTTCATACTAGAATATTTAATCAATGGAAATTGTGTTTTCTCACTGTTATGGGAGCTCAAAAACTGAGATTGGGATGCCTATAGGGTCAGTGTCTTCTGAGGTCTCCTTGCCCTATAGACAGACATCTTACCTTATTCTCATAGCCAGGTCTCCTTTTTATGAAGACAGTAACACTAATACATTAGGGGCCCACCTGCAGGATCTTTGTTTTTATCATAATTACCTCTTTACAGATTCTATATGTAGTAAGATTAAGTTTAGGGCTTGAATATCAGTTTTTGCAAGTAGAGAATTCTGTCTAAAATGTTTATTTGCATTTGTCAGAAAGAGATTTCATATCATTAGGTTCTGAAAATGCTCTATAATCACCAAATAAATTAAGAACCATAAATTTGGCAGAAATATTTTATTTATTATTTTAGACAAAATAAACTATAATCAAGAGGAGTGAAATGGTCCACCTTTGATCATTTCTTTGCTAGAGTGAGAATGCTGCTCTCCTGGACTCCTCCTTCTCGGACTACTCTCAATTGGACTCTGGGGTTTGTACTCACAGTGAATGCAAATTACTTCTATATAAATGCTCAAAGCCGATTTGCACATATACTGGATAATTTAGCTAAAGCTAAACAAAGATTGCTTGAGTTATAGTGGATAAAGCCTAAAGAAAAAGAGAGTTGTTGTTACATCATATCTCAGGCAGCTTTAAGAAAATATGAAAAAGTGAAGAAGTACTTATTTGAGGAGATACTCTTCAATCAGAATCTGACTATCTTTACATACCTACAGAGAAGGAAAAGAGCCGTATGCAGAGTGATAATATGAGAAATGCTTGAAAAATAAAGCTTGTGAGATCTAGGATTGCGGGATGTAGCCAATGAGGTTTCACAGACCTAGAGACAAATAAATTCCCAGCAGTTGGGCACGATACCATCTCTATGGGATTCACTCACATCTCTATGGAATTCACTCACAAATTGTGGAGAGTCTGGAAGAAGCTTCTCTAGGCAACAAACTAAGTGAGATCAGGAGTAGCTAAGATGGTGTGAAGATATTTCTCAAGTGACTTATGGTCATTGGGCTGCACTGATGACAACAACATGAGAAAAGTGAGCATTTTATGAGAACATCCTTGGGTGCTTCCAGAAATAATTGTATTTTATGAGTGCTGCTGTTCTTTATCTACATGAATAAGGACCATGAATAAGCAAAACTGGGTAATTATGTTCCTAGTACACACTTCCCTCACCAATACTCTAGTTGTGAATGGAAAGTCAGAAATATTTGTTCTTCACACACACATACACATACACACTCACACACACACACACACACACACACACAATTTTTTTGCTGTTCATACTTTTAATAATGTGGATGAAATTCCTAAAACAATGCAAATTGTGCTAATGAATATCACTTACAATTGCTTATACTAAGGGAAGTATTATAAACACTAACACTTTATTAATTTCCATTGAATAGTGATAAAATATGCCCAACAAATGGCTCTTCTTTTAGGTTAACTCATTCCCATTAGGTGACCTGATTTTGTTCTTCTATCACAAATGATTCATAATAAAAATTCAGGATGCTAAGTAACATCACTTACACTATTCCTTTTCTAGAAAAAAGATTTGTCATATCGATATTAACTGGAAACATGAAGGGCTGGGCCTCCACTACTTCGAGTAACTGTTTCTTTGATTATTAAGTGATACACAAGAGGGCTGAGAAATACAATTCAATTGCTCAAAATGTCTGATACATTTAAGAATTGAAAAATGCTAACACTAAAACAAAGCCTTACTTATACTTTTATTCTACTCCTATTCTACCAAACTGAGGATGGCCTATTGGCCACCATTTCTACAGTCTCCACCCTTAGCCTGAGGTCTGGTACTTGAAAGTACTAACCTAAGAGCAGAGACACACCTCTACATTTACCTTTGCTTTTGCCAAAGCTTTAACACCCACTGGCTCCTTGTCTTGTAGGCTTATCTCACCTTTGTGCTCAGCACGTAGCTCATGCTTGTTTTGACACTTAAAGGTCAAATAGCTATCAGGTCATCAAACACTTCTTGGTCCTCCCCACCCCCACCCCCATCCCCGCTGAGGGTTTCCCTCAGCGTGCAGTAGGGTTTCCCTTCTCTTGCTTTGTTCATGGAGATATACCTAATTTTTCAACTCTGGATTCTCAGCCCCTGTCTTGATCAATGATCTCTGGCTAACTTTGCCAAAATTGGTAAGCTAGCAGAAAACTCACTATCAGTATAATGCCATTTAAATAAGCACTATAAATTTAATACTTTTTTAAGAAGTCAAAATATTGAACAATCATGTTAAATAATAGTTGGTTCTTGGTTCTAGTTCCCTTTCACTAACTAATAAGAGTTATGATACTAGGTATCATATTTTGAACATATACAGTGTATTAGCTGGGTCTAAACTTTCCCATATATAATATAACCTAATCCTCTATTCTGTCAAGCTCAAAAGTTATATGTAAATTATTGTGCAGATGGCAAGTTTTCTTACTCATTGTGCATAATAAGGATATCAATCAGAGTTAATGAATTTACATAACAGTATGTCTCTGATTATTGTACTAAAGTCTGCTTAATAATTCAAATCAATACTGAAATGGTAAAATTTCAGGTTAAGGGTAGAAAATTGGGAATACTGGAAATTTATGCTTGTATTGCAACAGTAACTACTGCCATGGTCAGTTGCTAAGGTCAGCTAGAAAGCACAGCCAGACATATTTATGGGCCTCGGGTCTTATCCATCTTATCAGGGGAGAGGGAAGAACAGAGCTCCAAGAGGTGATAAAGCAGTCGTAACCACTCTTGATTAATACAGGCTCTGAACTATTTTAGGATTTGCAACCCAAGGGCCCACATAAATGTCTTCAGGAAAGGAGGGAAGGAGAGTTTATGTTGTCTGACTTCTTCCACTGCCTCAGAGAGTTAATTCCTTTTTTAACATCTACCTTCTCACTTGAGTTTACTTTTGCACTGCCATGTGATCAAAAGATTATGAAAAGTATAGGAAAGGGATCTCATTATATCTTAAATCCAGTCAGTCTTGCATTTATGGTGGGAATCACTCAAAATGCACAGTACCTTCCGGGGCTCCTGCCTCTCCCCCCAATGGGGCTGTGTCCACAGTGGGGTCTCCAGGAATTCAGAAACTCAAAGCACCTAAAAAAATGACTTAACTGACAGTAGTTGTGGGGATTATAGTATCTTAACTAATTATACAAAATGACATGATTTCTGTGCAAAACCTAAAAAGTTTTAAGGGCAAACGTTTTCATCTTTTCAGGATGTATTTTATTTCATAGTTGCCTGTTTATCTGGTACCATTACCTGATGAAAATACTTTTTTTAATGAAATGATGAACATGATGCTATGCATACAAATCAGAGGCCAAAATAAAGGCTAAACTTTTAGTTCCAGGAGGAGAACTCACAGCACAAGGCCATTGCCATCCCTGACACCAAGGAAAGAGCTAGGAGATGAAATTTATTTAGACTTATTTTGGAGTAAAGAGTTTACTTTTGCATTTTAGACCTATAAAATGATTTGCACAGAATATAGAGAATATATTGATTCTCCCCTTTCTTTCAATCATGCTTTCCCTCCTAATTTACAACTTTATTTCCATTTTTTCTATTCTCGTTTTTACTTTTTGTCTCTTCTTTTTTTACCTCCTCCCATTCTCATTTGAACATTCCTCTGCATCACTTTATACAATAGCACTTCCAGTGTGGGAATCCTAGAACTTAAATCTCCCTTAGACAGATTTAGGAGAATGAATGACGAAGGCATGCACACAAAACACCAGTGTTGTCAGATATGACCCAGAAAATGACTCTTAACTGTACATGTCATGGGACTACCTCGTGAGTGACACCTATGTGTCTTTTAAGAATGATGAAAAAACACATCAAGTCATGGTTATGGAGAAAATTCACCCTTTCAGATTTTGGTTTATGGGTTTGTAGTGTGAAATACCCTAGAGATGTTCATTGCTTTTAATCTGAGTTGACATTCCTTCTACTTGACCAAATAATACAGAATAAACCATAATTATTGCATATTTCCTCCCTGGAGTTCAATTCTAGACTGAAAAAAGGTTGGATGTATAAAGAGAAAGAAGTTAATTTAGCTTGAATAGTCATAGAGAAAATTGTCAGCTTTTTCAGTGGCCAAGAACAGAGCACAAGTAATGTATATGACTTATGGCTTGTATAGTAAAATAATTCTATCATTAAGACAGAATGTGTGAATATGTGCAGTACAGTGTCATAAAATGAGAGATAGTTGCTCTCCACAGGAACAGTTACAAGAGATCTGTGCACCCACGTGACCAGTCATGACAAGGATAGATTTGGGCCTTGTGGAAAACAGATACTAAACTATGTCAAGCCAATTGCAATGCATGTCATTATGGATATGCTGGTGCTATACACAAAAGGAGGAGCTATGGCTACAACTCCGATGCTTACCACGGATGAAACTTGCCTCTGATTAAAATAAACTTTAAGGAAATATACAGACTTTCTAGTAATCAAAATTGCATGGACTTGAAACTGTACAGACAGAGGTTTTTTTAGAAACAAGTATATGCTTCACCATGGAAGTACAAATAATTGCATTACTTATTGTTCTTTCAATAAACTTGGAATTGTATTGCTTTAAAGGTTGGTAAATAATGTCCCACAAGGAACTTTCCTTATATATCAAATTTTAAAGACAAACAAAGTGCAGGTGGACTTTAAAAAAAGTTTTCTGTACTGGAAAACTTTCAAGAGCTGACATTCTTTCCAGCCCGTATAAAAATCTTAACAGAGTATTGTAATTAAGTGCCCCAAACCTCAGGACCCAGGTACATCTATGGACATTTTTCATCATCAAATAAATCTGGCTCATGGTTAAGGAAGGCATTTAATGACCCTAAATGTTTTACTTTATAAAGTCTGTGGCTCATTTCTATTGTAACTGTCATTAAAAAAAACTTTATTGTAGAGTCTGACTTTATCTTTACTTTTAAAGATGTTAAGGTGTCATTTTTAAAAATATGGAAATTATAGAAACTTTCACCCCAGTAACTGAACTCAGTCACAAGTCAGCTGGTTTGGAAACCTGGAAACTGCAGCCATTGGGTTCAATCTCCCTGACATACCAGAGCAGACTGGGAGAAAAGCCAGAACCACTGTGCTTCCTGTGAATTGGGATAGTTTGTCTGCTGTAATAAATGGGCCACTAGTTTTGGAGTGGTTCAAAAGCAATAAAAGAATGCTACCCATTCATTCAGCAGAAGTGAGTGGATTTGTATGGTCTGAGGGCATTTCTCTCCTGTCTTCCTGAAGACAGACAGACAGAAGCACCTCAGTCTTCACCCATGTTTTCTGAGTTGTTTTTATTCTTGTCTCCAACTCTAAGAGCCAGAAAGGTGCATGTGGGAACAGTTTTCACAAGCAAGGTCTGGAAGCAATGTTCATTCTTTTTATTTGCATCTCAGTGTGTAAAACTGTTACAAGGCCACTTCTACTTGCAAGGAGAATGAGAACTGTGGTTGATGTGGAGCCTAGATAGGAGGAAAAAAATAAATTTTGATGAATAAATAGTAGCTATTGCTCTATTTTTAACTATATCTGTTCTAAGAATCTCCCTTTTAAAATAATATAATTTATTTGTAGAACTTCAAGAGTCAGTTAAACACCTTAACTGTATTATATAGCTGACATAGAATGGAACTAAAGATATTTGACTATATGAATGCACCGGAAGACATACTAGATGCCATAATAAATTATTAGATGTTGGTATCTGGAGGCAGAATCATCTCATGCAAGATGAAGGTTATTGTATGAGTGACTGAAATGTCACTAATGTATTGTTAATAGTGAGATGATTTTCTGAAATGGCAAATAAACTTGGTAGGGTTCCAAATAAAAGGAAGTACTTGGCCCTTCTATTTATGGATTAGTCATATTCTAGATATTTTAGTGTTTATTAGAGTGGTTTCAAAATACTCTTTATAAGTAAAATGTAAATTAGATTTCAGGACATAAGTATCTATGAGTTTATTTAAATATAATGTAAATATAGTTATATTAAAATATGTATCCTTTTGAAATGTGTAGATTTCCGAAAGTCATGAGAACCAAGAGACAGTTGTTTGTACTGGGCTATCTTACTTACTTAAATATTAGTAACATTTCATTAGAGTGATGATATATCCTACCATAAGTTTAAAACAAAAGCTCTCCAAGAAGGGTTGTACTGTCTTTGTTGAGAACAACTAGTGTAGCGGACCTGTGTCTAACCTGCATACTGGCTGAGGTCTTTCTGTTACCTCCTCCGTTTTCTACTTGCAAGGGTTGTTAAGCACTTGCAGGAAGCAGCACACAGTTTCTCCAGCCACCTTTCATGGAATGCACTGGACTGGTCAAACCAGACATCTATGAGTCATTTCTGCTTTGCTCCTTTCCCACCTGAAAGTAGAATGGCCTCACTCTCCAGTTTCTAGAAAAAGTGTTCACCCATCCCCCTCAAACCATTTGTTTTTGAAACAGATTTGGCAACCAACATTAAAAAACCAGAAACAACTTTTCCTAGATGTTAGAATTAGAAAAAATACCACTATAAAATATATCTATGACACAATTCTTTCTCTTCTCTTTGTTTTGCAAGCCTCCAATTTTCTATTAAATTTTAAAACAGAGCTCTATAACATGTGTGTGTTTGAGTGTGTATCTGTATTTCTGTCTGTCTGTCTTTGAGTACTAATGACCTCATGTTCTGTCATAAATACTTACAAGAATATTTTATGGTTCTCACCATTAGAAATTTCTACTTTCTGATAAGAATATGCACTATCTCCTCTTCCCACTATCAGGATAATTACATTCATTTTACATGCTGACAGGCCAGGCAGTGCCAAAGATGTTGTTGTATATCTCTCCCTTAATAGGGTGTGATTGTCACTGTGGGGAACTGAAGGAAATTGTCTTACATTAGTGGCTCAGAGGTATCAAGTGAAATTGACTTGAAAGTCTGTACTTGCCACCCATTTATGCTCTCTGTGCTGACACTTTGGTTTGCTTTCCACTCATATAAACAGAACATTGAGTGTAGTTAATAGTCAACATATGTGATAGTGGAAGATCATCACAACGGGAAGAACAAAACTGATGCTGGGTCTGAACAAAGACCACAATATAGGGCACATAGGTCCAGCTGGAAAGGGCCTTGAAGCTCCGCTGTACCTGAGCACCCTTTAATGGCCCTCCCTCCAGAATCAGAGGTTAATGGAGTGAGGACATTCTCTCTAGCTTACAGAGTCTTAAGAGAATTTATGGAATGTAAGAGTAGTAGTGTGGTAGTAGGTCATGTTATTTTCCAATTCCACTCTGAGAAATAAGTTATAATAACAGTTTATATAGCCTACACCTGTCATCTTAAATGTGTTATAATACCTTTTTAGCTGAAATGCCTCTAGTAATAATAAGAATTAATTTCAGTGTGATACAAGAAGAGCAAACCTGTAAAACTGACTTTCAATTTCTAATTTGGGGATGGATCCCAAGAGTCTTCATCAGGTGACCTTATCATCTTTAGGTGGATCCTCGGTAGCTATGAAATTTATCACTCAACTATCACATGTGAAATTCATTTCAGCTGTCATCAATGAAAGATTTTTTTTTTTCCTTTTGGGAACATTCAATGTCTTGTCACTAGAGTAAGCTCAATCTTAGATTCTTGAGATATGTGTAACAGAATCAAGACAAAAGTTCACTTAAGAGCATTCTAGATGTCAGATTTTTTGTTTGTTAATTTGTTCATTTGAGGCCTACGGCCTATATTGTAGAAAACCAGAGAACAAAAGAATAAAGCACTTATAGGTCATTTATATCCTCTTTGCAGGTTTACACAACTTGACTAGTAAATAGAAGTAAGGGATTTGCTAACCAGATAGGTACTTTGGATCCAAACCATGTTGGTAGCAGAGTTCTGAGAACTTAAGATAAGTAGGTCAGAGTCTACAGAACCAAGAAAGCCAGTCTGATAAATGGTCAGCCACTTGGAGTTTCTGGACTTGACATCGTTATGGACAAAGCTGTGCTTTCAGCAACATTAATCTAGAATAGCTGTTTGTAATAGAATAGCATTTTACACTGATTGAATGCTCAGAATAATGGGTTAATTTTTCATTTTGACTCTATAGCTCTTGTTTAAGTATAGTTAAACTGGAAAAGAACTTAGCAAAACAGCAACTAGAAAGTGTGTCTGAAGGAAGTGAAAATTTTCTGTCCAGTAAATGGAGACTGTAGGAAGCAGGAGAGCTGGGGAAAGTTTGATGAGCAGGTCTGATATCATCATTAGAAAAAGTAAGTTCTAGTATTTGATTCCACAGGAGATTGATGATGATGAATAATAATGCACATTTCAAAATAGCCAGAAAGAAAAGTTGGAGTGCTGCACTCCAAGGAAGCAATAAATAGATGAGGAGGTGGCTGTGCTAGTAGCCCTGATTTTTTCATTATATGAAGTTTACATGTATGAAAACTTCACCTGTGTCCCATATATTTGCACAAATATCATGTGCTGAAAGGCCATACCTGCAATGTGCAAATACTAAAGCTCTAAAGGAAAAACAAATCAGTCTCTTATTAGCTAGATATAAATTAGGTCAAAGAAAACATGCTTTATGTTTCAGTTTCAGCTTAGATTTCATTTTTTTAAAACTGTGAGTCAAAACAGCGAGTGACATATCTGGGGCAAACACACAAAAGCAAACAATGATTTTATTATACTGCATCATTTCCCCGGGAATAGTCACAGTGCATATTACACATCTTGAAAAGGATGAGGCTATTCAGAAACGATCTCTTTAGGCTAATATGGATTGGCATAGTATGTCAGCACAAATCCTGTCGTTTTGAAAAAATCTCAAGATAATAGAATAACTTAAATGAATGTTCTATGAAACTTAAAGTGTCATATCCCCAATCTTTGAAGATTGTCTTGCTCCTTTTGGGTCATTGTCTGCATATCTCTTGATTCTTTGCTCCTGCTTACTCTTAGTTTCCATCCATCCCTCTTTCCCTCCCTCCCATTTTGCAATATTTTTTAGTCTTTTCATCTATGAAATCAGATGGGAAAGCAGGGGCAGCTAGAAAAAATATATGGTTCATTTTCTTCTAAATATACTTAAATTTCTATTTAAAATAATAGCTTCCTTCTGTAATTGTTTTAGAAGCAGTAAGCTGACTCACAAACCACAGCTAATAACGAAAGCAACTCAATTTAGTTCTTTCTAGTAACTGCCTCAGGCACTGGATAATGGTAAGAGAAAGCCACAAAGAATGTTGGAAAGGGGTAAAAACACTATAATTAAATAGCTTTTGTTACACCAATGTCTTAAAAGGTATATTCTACTATTGTAAGTGGATCAAAGTTGGCAAGAGTTTGTAAGAAAAAAAAAGGGGGGAAAGGTCATTCTCCATGTTCATCCTCATCTGGTACACAGAAGAGTGCTGATTTTAACTGATAGTAGCTAAGAATACTGATTGTGCTCTAGTCACAGGGGATAGAAGTTTCTAGGGCATTAGTCCTTTGTTAGTATTTACTTATAATTTTACAGACTACCTCTAAGACACTCAAGAAGCAGAGAAACCCAACGAAGAGAACTGGGATTCTTGAGGCAAACTAGGATTCTTTCCATTCTAAAACATTCAGAAGATATGACATATTAAATCTTCTAACATGTAGAAGGAAGGCCAATGCAATCTTTTAAAAAATAATTTAAATCTTTATTGGTACATTTATGAATACGCATCATCATCTCATTCAACATTAAGAGTCTGTACCAGAATAAGACATGACAATTAAAATTGAGAATCAGGCCAACACAATCATAAATATCTGTCTACAAACTCTTTGGGCCCCTCTCTTTATATATGAAGTGGTCTGTAATTCCCTTCCCTTTGAGTGTAAGTGAACTTAACATTTCACTTTTATCAACTAAAATGTGGCTGAAGAATAGGGATTACTCTCGATTTTCAGATATACAAAGCTCAGAGCTTCTGTTTCAGGACTGGTACCTTGAATGATACCTTGAGGAAGACTCCAGGTGCTATGTTGAATAGAACAATAGCAAATCCTATAATAGTGTCCCAGAAGCCTCCACCCAAAAACCATACAGTGAGCTTGGAAACAGATTGTCCAGTCTTTTCAGGTACTTGTGGAGCTGAGGGACACACTGACTATGACCTTGTAAAGTACCATTACATTAAATGTAATGAACCATGTAAAGAAACATCCAGGTACCCCTTCTAATTTCTTAACTTTGAGAAACTTTGAAAAATTAAAGTAAAAAAAAGTTAAAGTAAACCAATAAGTTTTAAATGAATTTTTAATGCAGCAATAGATGAGCAATGGAATCACTAGGCTAACACCTATCTATAAAAGCCAATCAATTAGTTAATTATGTAGAAGTAGGAGATCCTTCCATGTATGTTTATCTGTGATGTAACTTGGGCCTTCTGTTCTGTAGTGGCAAGTAAGGTAGGGATCAAGCCCAAAGGAAAGATGATCAAAAGACTTCTACTTCCTTGTCCCACTTTTAATCTCTACCAGTATGTGAAGAACACAAAAGTGTCCAGCATCCGATTGCCTGGCTCAGCTAGACTCTTTAGGTGTCTTTCTATGCTATGCCTACTCGCACATGAGGTTTCTTGGTAAAAAAAATTTCATTATTACATCTAAAAAGACTGGATAAAATTGTGCTATTTTTTTTCTTCCAATCAATGTGTAATTTTTTTGGACTATTGTTATTCTTTTCTGTTTTTACTAATTAAATTCTTTATTGGTACCTTTTATATACACATTATGATTACATTCAACATTGAGATTGTACCACTATATGACGAGTTAATTTTTATTTTTACCCATTCCTCTACCCATTCTACAACCCCCCACCTCACATATACATATGCTTTCTTTTTTTTTGACATATTTTTCCTTCCCTCCTCTTATTTAACCCTACTCTTTTCCTTTTGAATGTTATCTACTTTACAATATCTGTGATACAGTCGAGAACTTACTTATATTTTCAGATGTAAAGATATGGTACTTACACTTCTGTGACCTATTTATTTCTTTATGAGTATGTCCTCAAGGTATGACCATTTGAGTATAAATGACTCAAACTTATCATTGTTTATGCCAGAATAATATTACATTTTACTAAAAAAAAAAAATCTTTATCCAGTCTCCAATTGATGGGCATTTGAGTTGTTTCCAAGTTTTAGCTATCACAAACTGAGCTACTATGTACATGGGTACACATATGTCACTATAATATGAGTATTTTAATTCTCTCATGTATATTCCAAGCAGGAGAATTGTAGGGTCTAATGGGACCTCTCATCCTCACTTTTTAAAGAATTTCCTCACTGATCTCCACAATGATTGCACCAGTCTACATTCCTACCAACAGTGGAGAAGAATTCCTTCTTCACTGCAGACTCACCAGCATTTATGGCTGTTAATTTCACAATAGCAGTCATTCTTTGTGGAATGAGATAAAATCGCAGTGTTGTTTTCAATTCCATCTCTTGAATGATCAGTAACAAGCATTTCTTCAAATGCTTCTTGGCTGAATTTACTTCGTCCTCTGTTTTATTCTTTTCAATGTTCTTTCACTGATATTTGACCCAAACTAGAGAGAGAGAGGGAGAGTGAGAGAGAGAGAGAGAGAGAGAGAGAGAGAGAGAGAGAGTTAAATAGTCTTTTAAAGTGGAAATTGCCGCATCAACAGTATTGCTCTTGTTTTTTACTGTAGTGAGTATAATGTATGGACAGCCACAGTTGCTGTTCTGTGGATCCCTCTGCAAAGCCACACTTCTCACAATGAATGTGCCTGGAAGTCAGAAAGTATACAGCAGGGAAGTGAGGACTGTACCATTCTTGGAATGCAGAGTTTTACTGTCATAAAATTCTTCTGACAGTTTAACAGGTCAAGAACTTTACATTGGCTTGCCTAAAACACTCCTTTTTAAAAACACTTTCTTTAATGTATAGACTAATAATTACTACTTTAAATTCAATTGTTTGTGCATTTCTACATTTTTAAAAAATCTAATGTCTGTGTTATTAATGACAGCTACTTCCAAGTGTAATGAAGTAGTATAAGTAGGGATCCAAAATATTTTCAAAGTGATGCCTGAGACTACCTGACTGTTCTAGCTACTTTGCTTCTTAGATGTTTCCCCTGCAATTGTTCCAACCTCTCCCAGTTCTTTCCATGTTTTTCTTCATTTACATGGGGGCTTTCCTCAGTGAATCTTATATATCCAATCTTGGAGGGAGCTTCTTAGAGTACCCCCAAGCTTCTTTCCATTCTGTTATTCAACACAGCTGACTTTAAGTAAAGGGAGTCTCGAATGAGCTAAAATACTATATTGCTAGAATTTTATATCATGATTCGCAGACCAAGAACCTATGCAGCGAGTGTTAATTTGGCTTCTACAATCCTGTATGCTTGTATCTTGATCACAGTTTCATAGTAAACAGGGTGTACATAGTCATCAGAGTTCATAGTAGTTCCTTATCTCTTTGTACCAAACCCTTTACACTCAAGGTAGTGACATGCCACCTCAAGACAAGATTACAATTTTCATGTTTTGTACATTAGTTCACGTGGTTGTCAAGGAGGAGAATTATCTTTTCCTCAATTACCTTATATTCACAATGGGGGATCCCTATAACAAGAAATAGTTTAACAAGAGAAAAGCACCCAAATTAGCCTATTACAAGTTTTACATGACAAGAGGGACTTAATAAGAGAATGAAGACCTGAATATGTGGATCAACTTATAGGTTCTTAATGCTACATTTGGTGAGTAAGTGGATGGTTGTGAAGAGGTAAGATTGCAAGAAGTATGATGTGCTGAAAATAAACTAGGGGGAAATTAGTGAAACTTATTTGTTCAAAGTCCCTGGATGTTTAGAAATAAGGACTTTTTTTCCCTTTAAGTATAGGAAATTCACTGTTTAGTTGCTTCCTTATGCAGGGTAGCAGATATTCATACCACACTTTTCTAAAAATATAAAAAACAAGTACTTTAGCCTAACAGTAGCCAGCTGTGCTCTCCATAGCTATGCTTGAGGAATACAGGAAGCAACTTTTGTGTTTATCCACTTGGTACAATGAATAGTAAGGTGTACGCTCCTGTTTCAAGGTGCAAGCAGGTGAGTGTTGCCCACATTATGTATACACTATATATTTGTATATTTATAGTTTTCAATTAAATATATTTTGATTTTTTTGTAGTTTAGCCCAATTTAATACACTATTGAATGAAAATCTGCTTTTACAATTTTGGGAGGAAGTTAACAATGAGTCATTAGGTTATTCAGCAACCTATAATGACCTGGGTCACATAAACCAAAGAAGTTAGCAAGACATGACAAAAAGGAAAGAAAAATCTGGTTATCAGGAAAAAAAGCTTATGTATATCAGGCGTGGGGTTGTAGGGAGGGCAAGAGGAAAAGGGAAAAGTCAAGATGTGTCCTGTACAGGTATGAGTTCTCAGTGCTAATTGTTATCATACTGTATGTATAAAATGTATCAATAAAATCTAGTTTTTTAAAAAAATGATATAACAGATAAGACCTTGATTCAGGTAAGGAAAGAAACAATAATGCAAATAAATATTTGACTAGTCAAAATGCTACAAAACGGTCATGTATACATGACTTATTCAATATTAGTACTACCTCAAAAATATTACTATTGCCGGGGGTGAAACCTATTGGACATAATGCCAACACTGCGATTCAGTTTGTAGAAGATGATGTGCTTTAATATGCACTAATAATTAAATGTAAACAAAACATTCTATAACCAGACACATGCTGCACAAGGCACCTCACTCTCTTAACTAAAAGCTTTCCTGGCAAGACTGTATCATTTTAATAATCAGAATCCAAAATATTTATGGAGATGTGGCACTGAGATTTTTGGAACACTGACACTCAACAGGTTTGATTTCCTTTAAAATTGTCTGTTTTGATGGCAAAAAAGATCTTCCAAAAGGGAGAAAAATACCTCTTACAATTTGGTTACTATTTGCTCATTTTTTGAAAGCTTCCTTTTGAGCTGGAAAGCCATTTATGCATCTTCTTAATAGTAACAACTGATGAACTATTTGTGTTATGTCGTGGTTGTTGAAGCTTTTGGCAATACATGCCAAATACACCTCCAAAGGCAATATAAAAATATATACCTGAGTAGATGCAAAGATATTTTACAATTCGAGTTTAGAAATTTGTCCTGAAACTCAGCAACCAGGTGCTTCATTCAAAATAATCCATATGACTTTGGGAACAGACTTGTTGCAACTGTTTCAAAAAGTGACACACATGTCACATTCACTCATTGGTGCACTAGTTACTCCTGAAGTTACACATCCTAGAAGAACACCAGTCAGCCAGCATGGGAACTACTCACAAAAACAGTTTCCTAAAAATATGTTTCCAAGTTCACCACAGAGAGATGCATATTATAGTCTTTAGATTTCAAAAAGATGTTGCACTGGCCTTCTCTATGGCAAAGTAAAACAAAGAAAGTAAAGTAGTATTGTGTTGGTTGTTGTCTATGTGAGGTTTTCCCAGCCAGAGAGGGTGAGGCACAGAGTCGAGCACAAACCCTGGGGAATGTTTCTGGAACTTCTGATTTATTCAGGCTTAAGTGTCACATATATAGCAAAAGGTCACAGGGCAGGGTGAAGGCTAGGAGGAAGGGAGGGTTTATAGGTCTGACCTAGGGTTTTGCCCAATAAGAGAACTTTGTGAGTGGATAGTCTATATGGCATTAGCTATGAGGGAAGGTGAGGCAATGAGTGAGAGACAAGAGGGGTGGGGCTATCAAGATGGCCACTGACAAGGTTCAACGTGTGGGAGCAAGTGTGCTCAAGCCCCTAAGGGTCTCTTAATCTGCAGGGAGACAGAGTCTTAACCTTTAGGCTCAGGAGACAGGCATATGGTTCACTTGCCCTAGCCAGACTTGAAGATCTCCCTTATCTCCCCCTTTTTGGTTAACATCCATGACCTCTGCTAAAAGTACAATACTGGAGTGAGTTTGTTTATATCTGCGAGTAGCTTTCTGTTTAACCTTTATGATAAAAAACAGGAGAAATATGAATAGTATAGTAAGAACATATGTGAGCTTAAAATGAGGCCACGGGCCCACTGACTTAAATTAGACCATCCTGTAACAATCTCATGCCATACAGACTCCCAGACATTATCAAAGGTAATAACATCAAGGGCACAGGTGTCGTTAATCTGGGTAACAGTAAGCATTAGCTGCCAAGATGTTCATGGAAAGCTGAGTCCCAGGTGGTCCAAATATAGGAGGACAGATTTTTGTACTGGTCACAGTCAGTGCAACGGTAGGGTGTGACACAAATATGGCTATAATTAGCATGAACCCAAATTTTTGTCTCTAATAATTGAACTTCTTTCCATAACAAGTCCATCTGTGACTGAAGAGCGAGAATGGCAGTTAGAACTTCTCGCAGCATGGCTGTCATCTGTCGTAGGGCCTTAGATGTGTTGTGAGTGAGTTGATCAACTGTTGCTGCCATGGCGATCTGGTTGTGGAGGACGATGGAGGCAGTGGCTGCAGCTGAGACGGCAGCTATGAGGGAGATTATTATAGTGATGATGGCTGAGGCACCTAGGTCTCTTTTGCTATGGGGATGAAGCATAAGATTAAAGAAAATATCTTCACTGATCCAGTCAGCAGAGAGGATGACAGGGAGCCAAATTGCAGGGGAAATATGAATTATGTATAAAAACCATAGGAAGGAGTGATTAACAAAACAAGGAGCAAGACAAGGCATAAGATATACTTGAGCATCAAGAATCAGAGGCTGGTTGTAGGTCAGGGCAAATAAAAAAAGGGAGGGAAGGCAAGCACCAAAAATCAATAAAGCAGCATTGGGTTGGTATGAAACATAAGAATCTGAACACAATAGTGGTACTCCTTCTGCTCAGAAGGAAGCATTAGCTCCCAGGGCCAGCAGGATGGGGGTGACATCTATAGCATTTTGCCCAAGATAGCGAGAAGTTGTGATGGTACCTGGAAGGCATCTTGGGAGGCACTGTAATGTGCTGGGCCTAGAATAGATATGAAGTCTATAGCAGTAAGATAAAAGGTGGAGTCACTACCAAAGAGGCTGAGTTGGATCGTGTTTTAATCAACTGTAACTAAAACTGGGGGGGGGGGCACTAGTGCTCAAACTTGCATGTCTGAAGAAACAGCAGTAACACAAGAGTTGGCAGTGAGGACAGCACACAGCAGGAAAACCAGCATGCAGTCAAGGCTAAAATATTGGCTGTCTTTTTAGCCAAGTTACCTTTTTAGTTTTGGTCTTTTAAACTTTAGTTTTTAAACATTCAGGAGAGAAGATCAGTATCTTAGCATTTGTAATAGCAGTAATGAACTCACCTATTATAAATCTATTATATAAAAAACGTTTAGTTATAAAACAAGGCAACTATTATACTTGTTAATTATATTTGTTTTAGTGGCTGAATAACTGTCTAATGTTAATAGAAAAGGGCTTTAACTAAAGAACTATATATAATATTTTAGTATAACAATTGTGTATATTTAAATGCTTTATTTAAGGTGGTATATTTAAGTCTCTATTATAGTTAGATGTACTTACTTTCTTAAAAATGTAAGACAGATGTCTAAATCAAAAGGTGAATATCAACACAAAGTTTAAAGACCCATCTAATTATGAAGTATAAATACATCTTATACAACAGTAAGGCAGAAGTAACAAGTATCCCTCAATATAGCTTTTTACCAAAGGCATCTTTGTAACACCCCCCCTTTTTTTTGAAGTTAATATTTTGAAGATGACCAGTGTAAACATATCATAATAATGCATTTAGAATTTGATCAATAACAATATTTACAATAACATTTTTAGAGGTAAAACCTTTGATGATGACTAATGTAACCAATTTGTGATAACAATGAGGTGATATGTGCTGGTGTGAGTTTTTTTATAAGGTTGTGAAAATACTGGTGGTCCCATTAGTGAAAAAAGACCAGAATAATTATATTCTGGGCAGCTGCTTCTTTGTTCATCAACGGGAGTTTATCTTAGCAATATTTTCAACTATAAGGGTTTCTTATTTATTTAAAGGAGAGAATAATTATTTATTTATTTATTTTATTATTTAAAAAGAACCAGACTGTGACAATAAACATACCATCTGTAGCTGATAAAACCTGTTTGAATTAAAGTTTTTAAGGGAAGACACACAGCATTACTGTAAAATAAACTTGAGCATAGCTTAAATAAGCTAGCATCCTACAGGAAGAAAAGCACATCTCTAAAAATATTTATCTTACTTAAATGGACATACCTTGAGGATATCCTCATAAGTGAAATAAATAGGGCACAGATAGGTACATATCGCATCTTTTCTCTGGTATGAGAAAATGAAGATGTAAATGAGTCCTAGCATTGTATGTTATATATTGTGAAATAGAAAATGCTC
>PVIR01009760.1:0-52153 GCA_004026965.1 Petromus typicus | reverse complement strand
ATAATCTTCCTCTCACTTTTTGTTTCTTGACATTTGAGGTAAGCATCTTACTCTACTGCTATTTTTGCCATGGGGTTCTCCTTGGCCAAAGTTCAGCACACTAGGGTCTGGACTGATCATGTACTGGAACCTCCAAAATTCCCATCTGAAATAAACCTTTTCTCTGTGTCAGTTAATTATTTCTGCTAATCTTTTATAGCAATGCAAAGCTGACTAACAAAAAGGAACTTTGTGTTATTTATTCTATTTTAATATTTTAATATTTCCATTAAAATATTTTTCAAAAATAGTAACTATATCACTTATTTCTATTATCACCTAGTAGATCCTTGGAATACTATGTTGACTATTCCTAATAGACATCCAAACTATCCAAGTACTGAACTTAATACTTTTCTTCAAAAAATCAAAACATTTTGTGTGTGTGGGGGGGAACTTCTGTTAAGGTAAATGCTGAATTTTCTTTTTACAAAAACCAAAAATGTTTGAATAGAAATAAAACAGATGAAAAATCAAATACTGTGAAATGTAGCAAAAGATGTGCTTAAAAACAAATACACACACTAAAGTCTGAAAGGTTGATGGCCTATTTAATCACCACAAAAGTTACAAAAAGAACAGCAAATTAGACCCTAAGTTAGTAAAATTGGGGAAGAAAATATAGAGAAGATCATGAATTAGTAAAACATAACCAATGTACAACAGAAAAACAATAAAGCATCCAGTGCAGTCTGCAGCAAGACGTGAACTCCAAAGGGCCTGGTGGCTCTGCCCCTTCAACACAGCTCGTAGGCATAGCCGTCTGGCTGCTCTCTGGTGCCAGCTGTGCCAGCTGTGCTCACTCCTTGCAGCTTTCTTCAGATTTTGCACTTTCCTGGCTTCTCTAACCTTCTGAGGTCTCCATAGCACTTTCGATTTCCCTCTGACAGCTCCACACAGCCCTCTCAGTACACTGATTGACTTCCCAGGCCTTCTTCTGAAATCTCAGTGGAATCCTTCCTGATCCCACAACACCTGTATTCTGGATGCACCTAAATCCAGAAGCATGTGAATGACACCAAGGTCTGCTCTGAGCTGAACCACCAGCCAGGATTCCTTCTGTCTTGATTATAGAGGCCGAGTGCCTGGAGTGCTGAATGATTTGAGCTCATTTGTTTTCTAGATATTTTTCCTATTTCTTAATGAAAACTAATTGTTTCTTTTTTAATGTTAATATTTTAAATAATTATCCTTTTCTTTGCCCCATCTTTGCAGACTCTTTCTTTCTAAAACAAATTGTAAACTTTTTATATCTTTTACTTCTGCTTTTTGTCTTCTGATTCTTACTGTAAGTCTGGCTAAAAGCAGCCAGCAACACCATGCCACGTGAATGAATGAATGTTGAGCTGTTATGAAATTTCTTTCACCAGATCAATTGATCCTCTGTACTTAATTTTAGTCTTCTGCAACATCTCAGGACATAGGCAAAATGAATACACACTTTTGGCCCGAGTGTGACACATGTGGAATCCTCCTTCCCTTCTGAGAGCACACACAAGCCTGGCCTTTACTGTCTGCATTCCTATCAGAACTCTGATCTTCTGAACTCTGTTCCAAGCCTCCTATCAAATTCTGTTTATAGAAATCTAGGGTTTCTCTGCTCTGCTTCTCCAAAACTTTCCCAAATCCTCTCTCTAACCAGTTGCAAAGGTTTCTTACCTACATGGTAAGGTACAGTCACAGCAATGACCTTATTTTCAGTACTAACATTCTATATTAGGCAAATTTCTCATCGCTGGACACAAGATACCTGACATTTACAACTTAAAGGACAAAAGGTTTAGTTTGGCTTGTAACTTGCCTCTAACCAAGTCCCACCAAACATTATTTCAGCGCTAAACACATCAGTGGATGAGTTCTCCCCTCTGATCCATTTACCTTCCTAACACATGAGGATTTGGGGAGGACATCTAAACTATAAAATTACCCTATGTATTAACAATGATTATCTTTGATTGGCAAGATTGCACATAATTTATATTTTCTGTC
The DNA here is from genome assembly GCA_004026965.1 of Petromus typicus. NCBI lineage: Eukaryota > Metazoa > Chordata > Mammalia > Rodentia > Petromuridae > Petromus > Petromus typicus. Next base: position 50,125 of record PVIR01009760.1, on the reverse strand, counting down.
CTTATATATTTTCACATTTAAAAAATATCTACATTCTTTGAGAATATTAAAGAAAACATTTAAAATATATTAGTGACAAATCAGCATACATTATGAACCACGTGTTGAAGTCCTAAATCTCAAAATGACGTGTTAGAGGTGGGAATTTGGAGGACAATTAAGTTTACATGAAGTCATGGGAGTGAGCTCCATGGTGGAATTAATATCCTGACAGGAGGTGACAGTCTTCAGATTTCTCTCTCTCTCCAAGATGTGAGGATATATTAAAAAGGCAGCTGTCTGTAGCCTGGAAGAAGGCCTTACCAGGAACCCATCTTCAGGCCCAAGGCACTGTGAGTAATGAAAGCCTGATATTTAAGTCACCCAGTTGATACTATTTTGTTATAGCAGCCTGCATTTGCTCTTTGAGGTTTTATATTTTTGTCTTAGACATCAAGCAATTTTAACTAGTTTTTCTTTTTCTTTCCTGGTATTGTAAAGGCAACAGTGATATTCTTTTACCTTTTCCTTGATTGTTAAAATTGTTAGTTAAATCTGAAGTTCATATGAGAGACAAATTTGGGACCTACACTAAAGAGTCATTCATTATTTCTCTGAAATAAATTTCCAAAGCCAACAAACTTAATGTTCACTGACCTTATCATGTGGATCTTGGGAACAGCAAGGAAGATGTTCATTTCCCCTTGATAAATAGGAAGCTGGAAGGCAAGAAATGTGAAGAAAGACTGAGCTGTAGGTCAGTCTCATTCTGTTCACCATTTAAACTTAATCTCCACAGTAAGCAATGATGGAAACTTCCATAGAGGATAGGCTTTGGAATCAGGTGCACCGGGATTCATCACTGCATCCTCTCTTATCAGCTTTGTGAAGCTCAGAAAAACTCATCTGTAAAACATCAACATTATTTTGTAAGTCATCTGTGTTTTCATAAACAATCAATAAGATAATATCTATAGAAATATAGCATTGCACCTGCCATAAATTAAAGCAGTTCTTGTTATTGTGAGTAAAGATATGTGATCCCTTTCCTTTATGCCATCAAAAAAAGGAACATAGGGCCGGGGAGTTAGCTCAGTGGTTCCAGCGCCTGTCTCACAAGAGCAAGGACCCGGGTTTGATTCCCCAGTAACCACATAACAATACTGGGTGTGGAGACCCACACCCAGCAGCAACCAGTACCACATACCACAGTGCCGGGCGTGTAATCCCAGCACTCGGGAGGCAGAGGCAGGAGGATTGTGATGTGAGTTTGAGGCTGAGCTCAGGGCCAGCCTGAACCACAAAAGCAAGACCCTGTCTCAAAAACCTAAAAAAAAAAAAGAACATAGAATGAATGCACAAGTCTGCATATGTGCTGGTGAAGCGAACACAGCACAAGTCTGTAAATATAATATGTACAATGGGAGGGTGGGAGGAGGGAAGGTGCTATGTTTAGTGAAGGGCCTTTGTCTTGCAATCAGGAATTCATTCAAGACATAGTAATATAACCTTGGCCACATACCAGTTACAATAGGCTACATTTGAAGTGGGACTAGATTATGAAATTTAAAGTAATGTTACTATGTCCCTCACAGCTTCATATATTGAAACCTAAGCTCTGATGTCATAGAATGTGGAGCTGAAGTCATTGGAGGTGATTAGGTCATAAGGATAAAGCCTTCATGAATGAGATCAATGTCTTTATTTTTTTATTTAGTTTTTTGAAATAGGGCCTTGCTTTTTAAAACTTTTAAAGTTTTATTTTATAGTTCAGGCTGGCCCTGAACTCACTATGTAGCCTAAACTAGCCTCAAACTCATACAGCAGTCCTCCTGCCTCTACCTCCCGAGTGCTGGGATTACACGCATGAGCCACCACACCCGGCACTGTGGTTGTGGTGCTGGAGATCAAATTCAGGACTTTGTGCTTGCCAGGCAGATGCCAGAACCATTGAGCTAAATCCCTGGCCTGAAATTAATGTCTTTGTAAAGAGGACTCTCCTACCCTTTAAGCAATGTGAAGTCTTCCTAGGCAGGAAGCAAGAAGAAGGCCTGTAGACTTTGAATCTGCAAGTGAAATTTGATGTTGGACTTGGTCTCTAGAACTGTGAGAAATAAGTTTCTGTTGTTGACTGATGAGGATGGTGGATGGTAATCAAATTCGCAGTAGGGATGAAAGCAACGGAAATGACCAGGAGAGGAGGAGGAAATACAAAGTCTGTAAGTTCATGCTTCTCTCCCCCAAACTGAGCATTCTAGAACAAGTGTCAGTAAATGGTGGATGGGTACTAATTAAGCCAGCTGCTTGTTTTCGTAAATTCAGTTTTACTGGAGTAGAGCTACAGTCATGGATTTAGGTGTTGTTTATACCTCCTCTCACTCTGCAACACCAGAGTTGAGTCATTGCAATAGAGGGAAAGGGAGCGAGCAGGCCTGCTGAACCTAGCATATGCACCATCTGGCCCTGCACCAGAACAGTTGTCAGCCCTGACTCTGGAAGAGTGATTACCTAGAACAATAATAGGTTACCTCTGTGTGGTAGGATTACAGATGAGCTTTATACTTTTCTTAATTTTATGCATTACTCATATTTTCTACAAAGAACATATATTATTTTTTATAACCAGTAAAGCAATAAAGATTATTAAAAACCAGACTGAATGTTCCATTTTTTTTAGTTTTTAATTTCTAAGTGTTTTATGCTTTTTTAAAGGAAGAAAATTTTAATCAGAGTGATTTTCCTTGCTGATTTTAGAGAATATAAGACAGTTGTAAGGCAAGAGAGGAAGGTTCTACTTCCTTGTTTCCTGCCCCAGTAAGACTACACCTTTCTGCTAGTCGGAACTTGGCTTTTAATTCTGAGTTCAGAGAATCAAGTGAGTGTATGAATTATGAATTCCAGTCAGTGTGTACCTGTCACATACCGTACAAGTCCATGTTCAGCAGCTGTGAGAACACTGGTTCTTATCCAGCAGTATTCTGATCAGCATGTGCTATGGTATTGATCTAGAATGTCCCCTCAAAAGACTAGTGTGGTGGGGCCAGGGAGTTAGCTCAGTGGTTCCAGCACCTGTCTTGCAAGCGCAAGGACCCGGGTTCAATCCCCGGTCACCACATACCATACTGGGCATGGAGACTCACCTCAGCAGCAATCAGTACCACATACCACAGTGCCGGGCGTGGTGGCTCATGCCTGTAATCCCAGCACTTGGGAGGCAGAGGCAGGAGGATTGCTGTGATGTGAGTTGGAGGCTGAGCCTAGGGCCAGCCTGAACCACAAAGCGAGACCCTGTCTCAAAAAACCTTAAAAAAAAAAAAAAGACTAGTGTGGTGAGAATGGTCACTGATGAGTGCACGGGGAAACTTGCTCTTAGGGGATGAGCCCAATGGGAAGAAGTGTGTCATGGGGCAAGGCTTCGCAGAGATCCCTCTCCCCATTTTCTCTCCTCCCCTCATTCCTGGAGGCCACACCTCCTCCACACCCTTCTACCTTGTGGCATCTGCCTCAGAGCCACCTGAGGAGAGACTGGAACCCCTGAAGCTGCGAAACAGGTTAAACTACCTCTCCTCCAAGCCGTGGGTGTTGAGTACTGTGTCAAGTAATGGGAAATCTCACAAATCCAGAGTTTATTTTCTAGATTTTAATGTCGATTATTAATGCTGATTAAAAATACAAGCACAGAAACAATTCTATAGATACTTTCAAATTTTTTCCATTAAGGTAAATGATACATTTAGCTGTACATTATAATCACATTCATCTTGTAGATATTTTTTAAGAGCTAGCGTATTATTTTAATTACAGCAAAAAAAATAAATAACCAGATTTTTAAACATCTGGCTAAAGAGCAAGTTCAAGTTTCTCATCTAAACACTTCTCTTTCTTCCCTAAAATCCTCAAATAACATAAGCACATTATTATTATAGAGATTTTCTGCTTATAATTTCCCATTACAATGTTTCATCTGTGAGGACAGAAATTCAATTGTATTATTTGTGGCTTCTGTCCCCAGTACATAGAACCAAAAGAAGCACTTATTTGGTGCTCAGTAAATATTTGTTGAACGAATGAAGGAGTGACCATTGGTCTCCAAGGAAAATAAATAGATAGAAAAAATGATCTTCTACAAAACATTTTTGCTAATTAGAAGTAAGTACAAGGTGCACTCTTAAAAAAAAAAAAAAAAAGGAAAAAGATGAGGATAGTGGTACATGCCTGTAATCACAGCACTCAGAAGGCAAAACTAGGAGGAGCTGTGAGTTCAAGGCCAGCCTGCGCTCCACAGTGAGTTCAAGGCCAGCCTCAACTGCAGAGTGAGACTGTCTCAAAACACAAAACAAAATAAATAAATAAGTGAATACATAAAAATAAAACAAAACCAAAGCAGAAAAGAGGAAAATCATCTGTTTTTCTCAAATTCTAAGCAATCATCCTTGATTATTTCCTTGTGTTACTTTCATTTTTTTTGTATGCATAGCTTTTTAAACACAATGTTAATCATGTATATGCAAAATTTTGTTTGCCTTTTAAAATTAATCTTCTATTAAATGAATGCTCCATGTAATTCCAAAGTCTTTGTAAACATTAATTTTAATGATTCCATGACAAAGTGAACAGAATTGGATTATTTACTTAATCATTAGAGTAGCCTTTTTTCTTCACAGTATAAATAGTGCTGCTATTAAAAACTTTTGTATATTTAGCCATTTTTTTTTTTTTTTAGAAAGCCTTTGACAAGTGGTACGTGCATCCTGGAAAGCCTAAGTTATGCTCCTGTAAGAAGCAACCTCAAATCTCTGTTTATAACAACAATGGTTTAATTCTTGTTCATGTCACATATCTATTGGAAAAATCAGATGAAGTCCCAAAAATTCAGTTCCTTCATTTGATTCACCCAACGCTTATTGCATCTCTGTGATTAAAAGACTCACTGCTAGCCTTGAAGTTAGGTCAAAGATCTGATGAATCATAGATATATAAAAACTGGGAACTCCATTTTTACAACATGATGTACAGCCACAGAAAAAAAACCAGTGGAGGTAAAAAATCATTTTTTCTAGTCCCGTCATTTGTGTGCTGTGATTACATTGTTTCTCTTTTCTTTTTTTTGTCTGCTTATTGGTGCATAAAGGCCAGTGATGTGGTTTCAGCAGAAGCAGCGCCAGGCAGTGGGATCACCAGCCTGGATGGTGCAACACGCTTATGCTTCCTACAACCTCCGGGGCTATTGTGGAACTTTCCGAATAGAACACATTTAAATTCACTAAAAACAAATATAATAAAAATACCTTTTAGAGTAATAGTCCTAACCCTAGGAATTTTCCTAAGACAATATTCCAAAAGAAAATAGGAAAAAGAATGTGACGGTAATAAAGAAAAAAGGAAACAAAGCTTATGTATATAGGAGGTAGGGAGTTGCAGGGTGGGAGAAAGGGGAAAAATGAGAATCAAGTCATGCCATATTCTGATACAAACTCTCAATGTTGAATGTGATAATGATGTGTATTCATAATGTACCAATAAAGATTTAAATTTTAAAAAAAGAAAAAGAAAAGAGGAAAAACTAAAACACATTAAAAAAACTAAAACACACAATCATTAGGGAGGATACTTGTAATAAAAAGAGATGGTAGGTAAATTGGAGTTGATTTACTAGGTTGAATGTAATAAATTAGTGAATATTGATAAGTGTAAAGTTGATGTAGAAACACAAACATTTTGATTAAGATACAGCGTTGATAATAAAGTTCCAGCTGTGTTGTACAGTTATGCATAAAACATACATACATTTAAAAGAGGAATAGTAAGAAATACATCAAATGAAATGGCTGATTTGTTAAGGGATAGAAATTTTGGATTTTTAAAGATATATTATATACGTTATCTTAAATATTCAAAACAAGAAAACATTTTAAAAATACAATGTAACCCATCCCTGAAAAAGTCTCTGTATCCAACTAATGTTTTAAAAAGTTAAAAATGAATACTTAGGTAGATGCCTAACACTATGCTGGGCTTTTAGTTTGTTAGTACTTCTGGAAACATCCATTCCTCTTTGTCTGAGATACTCTATTCCTAATTACTCACAAACTGAGTCATTTAGTAAAAAATTTTTTCCCAGTAGAGCTGTTTGAGGAAAAGAATACCCCTTGCTATCCTTGCTGTCACTTTCTGAAACTCAGGGAATAAGCAGGTTTAAAGACTGAGGTGGACTTCTTCACAAAATATGTGAAACTAGCATCAACAGACACTTTCAGATCCCACTACAGCTAAGTTTTCAGTGTGTGAGATTGGGCTTACAGCAGAGTGATATGAGTTGTTGATGGAATGAAGAGAAGGGAAAGACTGTGTCTTCTAGATCATGGGTACCCCAGTGTGGCGACAGCAAGGACAAGTGGGCAAGGCTTAGGAGCCCTGGGGAGAGGACAGCTTTCTATAATCCATCTCTACTGCAATCTCTAAGGGGACACCAGCAAAGTTGCCCTGGCATTGGCTCAGTGTTTCTTCTGGAGCCTTCCATCCTGTCTCACACTCTTGTCAAGAAAGGTGGCAGGCGGTGGGTACCAAAAACCCCAGAGTCACTGCCTGCCAATTGGTGCCTCTCAGGGTCCTTTACTGCAAGTTCTCTTGGGCCCAACACTGAAAGGACAGCCTCTTGGAAACTATTTATCCTTGAACCAAAACTTCCTTGAAACCATTAGGGTGTCATTTAAATATAGAACACATCATTAGAGACCAGTTTAGCATTTCTAAATGAATCCTTTTCCTATTATCATTGATAGTTTTGGTGGTTTGCATTTGCTGGGAGAAGATGCCACTTTGCCTTTGGTGAGGTTGGTGGCACACATGGCACAGCAGCAGGTACCTTCTAGAATATAAATGGCATCAGTCTCAGCAGTCAGTGGCCACATGCTGTAATGTCACCTTGACTGTGATCCTGCAGTGTGGTGACTGGCGACAGTGGGTTTACCAGCACTAAGAAGTTTTTGTTGAAACAAAGACAGAGATAAATCTTAATAAATATGCTAATTCTTTAATTAACATTTTCTGAGGGCAGTATTACATCAATATTTGAGCATTAGAAGACACGAGTATTTATACTGAGCAATTGCAGTGTGATTTCTCAGGCTAAATTGGTAAGGGAAGGCACTAGACCCAGAGTTGTTCAACGGCCAAAGCATCCTTCCTGTGTTTGCCCTACTTCATTGCAAATTTAGTGAAAATCTGTCTCATGGGTCATTGTGAAATTTCAATTCCTTTTGCAAAATACTATGGGGTCCTCAGCAGAAATGAAAGTGCAATTAGTTAGAACTTGAGTCATCTCATCTAGGTAACTAACAGGTAATTTAGTCCCATTGTATATTATAAGGAAATGGCAGAATAATGACATCTAAGGAATGCAGACTTACCTGCATTCTTTGCATTCAGTTGGCTTCTGAAGACTTTCTTCAATGAAAAAGTTTTTTAAGGAGAAGAAGGAGACAGAGGAAGAGGAAAAGAAGAAGAAAAGAAAAAGAAACTCCAAATCACACTTTGTTATTTTTATTATCTTATGCCAAAGATGTAAAAGATGCAAAGATTTCAGCAAACTACAAGAAATGAGCATCCCTCTGCCAATTTAGGATGAAGATAACTCTGAGTGGTTTTCAACTGCCTACTGTAATAAATGATTAATTTCTCCATTATATTACATTGCATTAAAGAGATTAAAAATGATATTACCTTCCTTTTATATTCAATTTTATGAGCCTCTTGCATGATGGTGTGTAATACAAATGAGTGATACAAATGAACCAGACAGTTTAAATAAACTGTACCCAGCAGCTGGCTCTCCATGTGATGGGAGACTCCAGACTACCCACTTTCCTGATGGGGAGAAGAGCTGGCTCTCTTCTGAACAGGGCTACCGATGGAATCAGAGGCTAGTAGTGTGAACCTGGAGGTGACCAGGGTGCTGGTTCTGTGTTCCCAAGCATAGAGGAGCCACTCTCACCAGCTCAGGCTCTTTTAGTTTTCTGTGGCTGTCATAAGGTGCCACTGATAGGGAGGTTTGTGGACACCAGAAGTCACTGTGTGGGCCACACTGAACAAAGAGGACTTTCCTGGGGCCCATATAAAATACATAGATAGTGTGTATGTGTATATATATATATATATATATATATATATATATATAAGGAAATTTTGTATATATATATAAAATTTCCTTTATTTAAAAATTTTTTAATTTTAACAATTTTTAAAAAGATGGAAACCAGGTGTGGCCTGCAGATAGGACCCACCTGGATGTATTCTCTTGAGGCTCAGGAGCTCAGAAGTCTGGAGTCAAGCATCGGCAGAATCACAATCCCTCTAACAGTTTCTAGGAAAGAGCTGTTCCCTTGGTTTGTGAAAACATAAGTCCAGTCATCATAGGTATTTTGAGGGGCTTATCAATGTCCAAATTTCTTCTTTCTATAAGGACCCCAATCATACAGGATGGGGGCTCATCCTACTCTGGTATGACCTCATCTTAATTAATTATGTGTATAGCAACCCTTACTCCCTATAAAGTCACACTCTGAGACACTGGAAGTGATTAGGACTTCAACAGTGAGATTAGTGTTGGTGCACAAGTCGACTTGTACCACTCACCAGAGACTCTGAGTCTAGGCTCTCCATCCAGAGGCTGTAAGTAAGTTGTCATGTCTGTCTGGCTTTTCAGGGCTAATAAGTTTAACTCTGCCCCCTGCTCCAAGCCTCAGAGAGGAAAAGAACCAGCTTGTACGGACACCTAAGCGTACATGAGAGACCCCCAAAGTCAGTGTGTATGCTCCTAACATTCTGCCCTGTTTTCTTACCTCCTGCCTCACATTACAGATCTAACAACTTATCCTGTCATCTGTTAATTAATTATCTGGAATTTATTCATGCTGAATCTTGGTATTAGGTCTCAGGTGTCATCTCTTGAATTTCTTTCCACCAATATCTTAGAGGAGTCACTAACAGTAAAGGCATCAAGTGCAACGTCCATAGTGGAATTCTAGGCCTTGGTGATCAAGTGGGATAGGTTAAGAAAGACATGAGAGGGCCATGGAGTTTGCTTAGTGGTTCCGGTGCCTGTCTTGCAAGCGCAAGGACCCGGGTTCGATCCCCAGTAATCACATACCATACTGGGTGTGGAGACTCATCCCAGCAGCAACCAGTACCACATACCACAGTGCCGGGTGTGGTGGCTCACACCTGTAGTCCCAGCACTCAGGAGGCAGAGGCAGGAGGATTTCTGTGGTGTGAGTTGGAGACTGAGTTCAGGGCCAGCCTGAACTACAAAGTGAGACCCTATCTCAAAAAAACTTAAAAAAAAAAAAAGGCATGAAAAGAAAAAGTTGATTATGAGAGGAAAAAGTCAATAATAGCCATGAGGCCAACTCATCCTTTCCTGGAAGGGTGTTCATGCCTCACATTAAAATATCTTCCATACAGAAAATGTTCAAAAGGAAAAGGGAAAAGGAGTGTAGCAAAAAGTAAAGAAGGGAAAGAAAAAATCTGATAGTTAAAAAAAAGGAAACAAAGCTTATTTATATAGGGAGCGAGAGCTGTGGGAAGGGCAGAGGAATAGGAAAAAATGAAAATCAAGATCTGTCATGTACTGGGACAAACGCTCAATGTTGAATGTGATCATAATGTATGTATAAAACCTACCAATAAAATCAATTTTAAAAGAACAACATAAGAATAAAATTCATACTAAAGTTTTAAAATGTGAAAAAAGAAAATATTAAACAACAACAAAGATGACAAAAAATATCTTCCACAGAAGGTATAAAGAAGAGGGGAGGATAGATAGGTGGAGACACAGCTCCTTGAGTGGTCAGGGACAGTGAAAGTTAACTATTATGTCACCTTGAGCAAGAGAAATGCCCCACTGATTGGCTTAGCGTGGTTCTGGGTGTGGCTGAAGAGATTTATTAACCACAGAGGATCCACCCTGGGCGTGAGTGACACTGATCGATGGGTGTGAAGCCTGAATGGCATAAAAGGGAATGAAGAAGGAAGTCTTGCTTCTGTTCTTTGCAGGAGCTCCAGTCTTGCCTACACTTTGCATGTGGTCTCCTGACTTCGGGTGCAGACTCCTCAGCTTTCCATTGCAGACCCTTTCGACTCCTAACCCAGGCTTGCAGAGGACTCTGCCGTCAGCTCCAGGCCTTGGAGTCTGGCTCCTTCAGATCTGCAGCGTGCACACAGCCCTTTTGCACTCTGTTACGCTTGACTCTGTAGGCAGCTTTGTAAACCTTCCATGTAAATCTGTATGTGTTTATATATTTTATGTTAAGTCTGTCTTCAGGTGGGCACTGACTGATACAGGAACCCAGAATCTTCTGAAGTCTGACATGGGATGACTCCCTGATCCCAAACACAGATTTGGAAACACTGTACTCTGTGGACATCACAGCCTCCCTGAGTGTTGGAGTGGGAAAACCCTTAAGATGTTGCTTGGGGGCTCAGAGCACTTTTCTTTAATAACTTTCTCCCTTAATTTTAAAATTGTTGGAAAAATACATACACACTGTATAAAACCTCACAACAATTTCAAAGTAAGTATTTTTTAAATTGCTATAATTTCTTTATCCATAATTGGATACTGTTAATATTCCTATATATTCTATTCTGTTTTTCTTCTATGTATCTATGTGTAGATGGATAAATGGTAGAGAAATTTATAAAAGGAGGCTGGCAATTTTCATTTCTTGTTTCTTCCAGTTAAAGTCCTATTGTGTCCAAGGTGAAATGCAAGTTCAAATCCTGCCTGAGAAACTGTGAACTCCTATACCAAAATTTTAAAAAAAAATTAAAAAGGACAAGGAAGATGGTTCCATGGGAATTCTACCATGTTCCATATCCAGTACTGAAAAAAAATGCTAGTATAAGTATTTCTACACATCACTTAAAATTTTTATACACACTATGTTTAGTAGTCTCATAATGTTACATTATTTGGATTTCCTATATTTTTATTAACTATCCACTGGTTTGAAAGTTTTATGCTTATTTTGCAATTTGGAGACATAAATTCTTTATATTTGATGATCATATTTGGTTAGTATCTTAAAAGTGGAATTGCTGGTTGAAGAGCACATGGGATTTGAAAGGATCTTAATAAGTACTAGCATTTATAACTCACATTGTTCCAGTGTTGAGGGAAAAGAAGATTAATTTTCCCATATTTTTATACCACTAAGCCCATGATAGCTACAAGCTCCTTTTCATTCACCTTTTGTGGTTTTTCGTCTGTTGCTGCTAGTGAAGCCTAGTGAAAAGGCACAAGGCTGAGAACCCAGAGAAGAAAGCACTGTCAGGAGTCAGTTACTTGGTTTTTTCTTAAACAACCTACTCTACAACAGGAAGGAGACAAGGAAAGAGGAGATGAAATGACCCACGCTGATTGTTGGCTGCTCACATTTCCTTCCAGCAACTCATGGACTTTAAGCTGCAGAAGGCAGATATTTAGTATCAACAGACTCATTACTTCACGGGCCAGGAAATTGGGCAATGTTGGTAGAAACGCTGGCCAAATCTGGGCCCAGATTGACCTCCAGGCCACCTCGAAGAAAAATGGTGCCTGCACGACCACCACCACCACTACCACCACCACCTCCTGCGTAACTTGGGAAAACCTCTCTGGCTGACCCTTCTCCTGGTCCCTTGGTTTCATTATTTTTTTTATCATGAAGCATTAGATAGATGAGAAAGTGCACTCACAGCCCTGCTTAGCAAATAAATCATCACAAATAGTGAACCTCCGTGCTCATTTCTTATTACATTTTCATCTTTTCTCTTCCTATCTTTGCTGCCAGAAGTAACTATTAATCATAATTTAGTGTTTATCATTTCATATCTCTTTATTCTTTGCATCATGCACATGTATCCCTAAATACGGTATTGCTGTGCTTCACTTGACTTTAACTTTTGTAAGATACTATAACCTCCTTTTTAGTACCACAAGAGGTCTGTAAAATTTAATTGTGTTGGACATGCGACTGCAGTTCTTTCATTTTTGCTGTTGTGTAATACTCTTTCGTATGCACATAGCATTTAGTGACCCAATTTTTTAATGATGAAATACATTTTTCCATATTAAAAATACTCATGCCACTCACATTCACGCACATCAGCTTATGCAGGTCCCATTGGGTTTCTCTGTAGCTGTGGCCAAATTTCTGCTATCATTGTTTCTCTTTCCAGGAGTGCTGCTTTAGAGGCCCGCTGCCGTACAGCCTCCTCCTCTCAGCAGTATCAGATTTCGGGCTCTGTTAATCTGAGGCTTTTTACTTGACATGTGCCTATTACCAGTATCTTTTCCAGTGTCTTCTGGTCATTATGGATCCTTTCCTGTGAACTCTGTGTTCATATCATCTGCCCGTTTCACTTTTTAAGTTGTTCGCCCCATTTTTGAACAGACATCTAGAACTGAAATGAGCATCGGGGCAACCCTATGAAGGAGAAAGTCATCTCCGAGGGCCAGGAGCTCTGAGAAGAGAGGCTGATTGGTTCGAATGATGATAAAAATTGATTAGCCATTGGCTGATCAAACCACAGCACTGCCTTCCACCCTCCTCCTGGTGGTGAGGGACCCAGGAACATCTCCAGATCATCTGAAGTTTAGAAGTGACTCTCTCTGTAGAACCAAGTCACCTCAGCTCCCCCAACGAATCAATTCAGGGTGTTTTATTACTACAAGAGTCAAAAACCAATTCTAGCTACTTTAAACCAAAGTGGGATTTATTGAAAGAGTGCACCCTTACGAAAGGGTGAGAGATTTGAAGAATTGGATGTGGAAAAGAGCTTCTGAAACAGGAAATCTGCCTCACAGCCCTTTCCAGGACTGGACTAGTACAAACCTTGTTGGCCACAAATGCTGTAGCTCCTCTTAACCCACACATGATAGTGCCATTAACTTTGACATGGGAGCAAATTGTGACAAGAGTGGTTTTACTGCTGTAGCGAAAAGTTTTGAGTGCATTCAGAAGAGAATGTGAGGAAGCAAAGGGGTGGAACAGCTCCAGAGAAAAAAGTCCCCTTCATGGGGAGAAATGAGCTGGCAGGTAGAAGAGAACATGGAGCCAAGAGGTCTTTTTAAGACAGGACCTTGATGTCATGATGGTCATGGGAATGGTCATGCAGAGGACAGCAGATGGTCATGCGAGCAAGCTGCAGAGCCGGGGTACCGGGTGGCATACTTGCTTGGGGTAGCCCAGCTTCCCAGAGTAACCAGAGGACAAGGACACTGCTGTGCATGGTGACAGGCGCAAGCAGCCAGAAGCTGGAGGGGGGGTGTGAAACTTAGAAGCTCTTTCTGTCCCCTTCTCTGTAAAATAAGCGAGGTCAGTTGCTGATGATTAAGAAAGGGACCAGGGCATCAGAACAAGAGATAAATTTTAAAAACTATGAAATTTCCAAGATTTATATTATTTTATTCCTGATTTTTAAATAGTCTGATAAATATCAAACTTAAAAAATCCTTTAAAATATTGGCTCATGAACAAAACAGAATGTAAACGACGTATCTTTTAACTGCATATATGTACATGGATTCCAGTCTAAGCCATTTATCAAACATCTACATTGAGTCCTAGAGAATCTCTATGAGCTACTGTTTACCTTTCTCAGGAAACAACGGAGCAGTTAACATCTGCTTGTTCTAAGCTGAAAGTCCAAATTGTCGTATTGACTCAGCCTGACCTTCAGAGAGCACAAAAGGAATCTTTCAGAGCAAAGGGAAACCTTTAACCAGTGACCACGCCATGTGGCAAGTGCTGCCTTTCGGAGAGAGAAGGGGAGGAAGCCAGAGCAGGCCCGGTTTTGCTCACTCAGAACCTGACAGAGCCTTACAGCAGGACAAGCAAATAACCTTTGCAGATGTGTAAATAGCACCAATTACCCTGCCAGCGGGCAGACCGGGGCTGCCTTGGGGCTGTTTCAAAACCAGTGTTTTGAAACTTACTGCCCACATTTGCCACCTCCCTTCACCCTCTGAATTTCAACACTGGCCCATGGTGCAATGTTGATATTCCCCTGGCAGAAAAAGCCTGCTCCGAAGCTGGGGATGAAGTAGGTTTCCTGGCAGCGGCTTCCTCCAGTGACTTGATAGTGTACAACTGCTTTGTAAATAACTTGAATTCGAAAATTTATTTTCAGCACAAAATTTTGCTAGGCTGTGCATTTTCTTGTAGGCCCTTTTCCTGAAGTTATATCTCGGGGCCACTCACTCACTGTGAGCACCAGCAAGCACATGAAGTTGTCACTAATATGATCCATTTTATTTAAAATGCTATTAACCATCCCTCACTCCTCTCCAGCCTGATTTCTTTGGGAGCTAATCTAATTTTTTAGGAGACCCGTGGCTGTGGGCTCCTGTTAATTTGTTAATTGAGTTAGCCTGCTGCCAGGACATGAGAAAACCTTTATTTGAGCGCAGCCCTCTGTGTAAGTGGCGGTAATGAATTATACTGGTTGAAAAAAACTGAGAGCCATTGAATTATTATAGTCCAAATGTGACACTGGTGACCATAAATCATTCAGAGTTGTTGCCACATTGGTCTCAAAACTGTGGAGCTTAAAGCAAGCCAGAAATGGGGAAAAGGGTGACTTTCAAGCAGTACTCACCTATCCTCTTTTTATTTTTAACTTCAAGGAAAATATCTAGATCAAATAAGTTTGGAGGGGGAAATACTGATGTTTTTATTAATTTATTTTAAAAAATTAGCACCTGCAAGCTATACCCACTGCTTGTACCAAGAGCTGGTTTTGTTTTGTTTTGTTTTGTTTTGTTTTGTTTAGGTTTTTTGAGACAGGGTCTCGCTTTGTAGTTCAGGCTGGCCCTGAGCTCAGCCTCCAACTCACATCACAGAAATCCTCCTGCCTCTGCCTCCTGAGTGCTGGGATTACAGGCGTGAGCCACCACGCCCGGCACCGTGGTATGTGGTACTGACTGCTGCTGGGGTGAGTCTCCATGCCCAGTATTGTATGTGGTTACCCAGGATCAAACCTGGGTCCTTGCGCTTGCAAGACAGGCACCAAAACCAATGAGCTAAATTCCCGGCCCCCCAAGAGCTATTTTTTAAAAAAGATTTTATTAAAATGTTTGAGTACATAATGATGATATTCATCTTGTACATATACAGCACATCTTAATTTTTTTTATATGATGTGTTTTGGTTGTGTGTTTGTTGTATAATGTTTGAATCAGGTGGCAGTCTCTTTTTCTAGAAGCCTTGACTTGCAAAGCAGGGAGGTATGACTCAGCGCCCAGCTCCACAGCCTTCTCCATCCCCCAGAGAGAGTCACAGTGTCAATGCTCTCCTCTGTGACTCAGCTGTCATGACCTCTTTGGGCAAGTTCCACTGCGTGTTTCACAGCCAGGGCTCTGAATCCAACTGCAAAGCCCTTATCAGCCAAGCAGATGGAACAGCAGCTGCTACTTCCCAGGGAAACCAGGAGATCCCCCTGGGTCAGCAGGGAAGGGTTTCCTATGAGGATGCCATGTGTAAAGTCCTTTGGGATGAAAGGCATTCTGAGGATGTGAGCCATCACAGCGAGGCTCACCAAGCCTTCTCTGAGTTGATAGAAATAACTCTGCACGGGCAGCAGATGGGAGGAGAGCCAAAGAGTAATGAATATGAGCACAAACAAACAGGCCTCCGGGATGCCAGCCCAGCCACTGCAAACCACGGTTGGCAACAGACTTGGAGGTAGTGGTGGGCGAAGCTGTACCAACAACATTGCATTAATCACATGTGAGTGAAAGGAGGAAGCTCTTAGAATAATATAAGCTCAAATAATTAGGAAGGCCATTCCACAAAAGACAAGAACATTGATTTGAAATGGGCATTGCTCTGAAGCATGTTAATTTATCGGGTTTGATGTTGAAAATACTAACCAGCCAATCTGTAGTTGTATAATGAACGGTTTCTATGTACTAAGCACTTTGCTTGAAGATAATAGAGGACAATGTTTCAGCCCCTCCTTTAACCCCAACATAAACCAAAACCTTCGAAGGAAATAAGTGGAAGGAGGAAGAAGTCTAGTGGTGTTAGATATGACAACTAACTCTAACATGAAATAGTCTTGTTAGGAGGCAGGGGAAGTACAAGGTATACAACCCAGGGGTGAGAATCTACCACTGCATTACATTTCCAGTACCGTTACTCTGGCATTATTTTATTTTGAGACATTATCTCACTAACTTACCCAACTAGGACTTGAACTTTCAATGTTGCCTCAGCCTCCCAAAGTGCTGAGATTACGCATGCGCCACTATGCCTGGCTAAAATAATCTTTGGATTGCACCGATGGACTCATATTCAGTATTAGGGAGGAAACGAGATGAAACTCTATGGAAATTCTGAGGAACAGGAAATCAGGAAAGGCCAAGTTGCCTTGACCGAGGATGCCAGCCAAATTGATAAGACTAAGCCAGTGGTGTGAACCTATGGCATGCATATTATTATTTTTTTAAGACAAAAATGTTAATGTACAAGTTGTTCTTTCTAAACTAAAACCTCAGTATTCAGATTTAGTTGTAGTGTCGGCACTTTTCAGAGAACAAGGGTTTTAGGCTGGAGGTTGGGAACTCAACTCTGAAAGGTTCACCATCACTGAAAAGCCATATGTTGCCAGGAGAGGGGGAAGGGTGGTGCCATTTGCCCTCGGTGAAAGCAAACTCAAATCCTGTCTGGATGAAAGTATTTTCATCATAAGCCCTCAAGATTCTCATAAAGTAAAATCAACATAAGGAGTTTTAAATCCAAGAACATGAAAAACACAAACAAATAGGCCCTCACAAGTCAGAACCAACAGTACCAGTGAATCACAGAATGAAATCCCCTTCCTTCAGGTAAGGAAACTGTCAGGCTCAAAATAGTAATGACAATGGATAATTGTTTAAAGGTTAAAAAAAAGGAAGTGTAAAAATAATGAAGCCTGTACAAGGGACCAGCAAGATTTTGAAAAAAGAAAACAATGGAAATTTCAAAGATGAAAAATAGAATTATAGTCAATTTTTAAACACCCAATTCACTGGGTGGGTAAAGCAGTCAATTAGATACAGCTACAAAGAGAATTTTATTTATTCCTTTATTTATTCTGCCTTATGAAAGGGAAAATCATGCCTTGCTTGCTGATGCCTGGTTGTGATCATACTTGAAGTCGTGATTCTGGATTTAGTTTCAAATTTAACTGCAGAAGTCAGCTTTCAAATGAGCCCTAAAGCTCCTTTAACCTGGGCCTGTCTAGGACTTATCGTGTAAGGCCCTCTCCTCCTTCCATTTCCTCAACTTTCAGGATTGTCCCGACTCCTTCTGATTCCTCTGTGCCTACCACCCCTGAGCCTGCCTCCCATTCCATCTCGCACTGACCCTGTGTTATGACCATACTCCTGAAGGGCAATGGCTGAGCAGCAGTCACTGAACACAATGCACCATACACTAGACTGTTTTATGAAATTTCGCCAAATCATTGCAGAAAAAGGCTTCATGGTAAATATTTCCAATATGAGTCTTTGGGGGCTGTTATCAGATTTGGTTTGTCTTTAAGGACACTTCGGAATGTGCAATCAATATTGTAGTAATTATGTTTAAACAGTCCCTGTTATAAATCAAAGCGTTGGCTTGAGTAACAAGCCCTGCCCCTGGACACCATCCTGATTTCCTGCTGTCTGCTGCCTCGGTGAGTCCTGTATGAAGCCACATGTTGGGGTTAATTGAAAGCATCTTATTAAAGCAGGGCAGATGCAACCCTCCTGGCACAGCTGGAGTAAATCTGAAGCACTTCTCTCATCAGGGGGAGACTCCAGCCTCCATGACTAAATGAGGATCTAGCCAGAGGCTGTGATGTTTCTGTCTAGGCCATCGTGACCTGGCATAAAACTCTCCAAAGAATTTTCAGGACCTGAGGTCACTCAGCTCAAAGTAATTCTGCTTTCTTTAAGATTCAAGGGCATGTTTAAGATGCAAGAGGGGGTGGAGCTCATAGTGTTTACTACAGGCATGCGTAGCTCCTTCTTCAGTGTGGTGCAGAATCTGCCTCTCAGTAGACTAATCCTGACTCACTCTGGCTCCTGGAGCCCTCACTCTTCCCCAGGTGTGGTGCTTGGTTGGTTTTTGTCAGAATCACTTGTAGAGTTTAATTTTTTTTTTAATGCAGTTTCCAAGCTTCACTCAGGCCTGCTGACTCTCTCTGGTGGGTAAACCCAGAACTCTTATCTTCTGACTAGCCCTCTGTCTGAGGTAGGGTAAAACTCTTGTGAATGCAATTTATTGAGAAGGAAGGTAGGACAGGATGGCAAGGGAAAAAAGTTAAGCACAGATGTGGTTTTCACTGGATAATGTCTTCAGCCCTGTCCCACAAGGGGCTTGTGAATCCAGGTTGCTTCTCATGGTTACCTAATCAGGATTCAAGGAAACTGACATTTTTTGTTTCCCAGCTCCTGGAAATACCCTATCTCTTCATTTGCTGATGAGAAAAAACTTTTAATTGGGCAAGAGACAGCTGAATTGACACTGGCCACACACACGAGACTTTGACACCTTAAAATCAAAAGGTAAACTACTGCATATATCTCTCACTTCTATTCCAACGTTGCCTCTGCTAATACTGTCTGCAAAGCTTACAGAGACATTATGGAAAAGCTTACTAACTGCTTTTTAAAAGATTTATCACAATGGATGTTGTGGCACATACCTGTAATCCTAGTGCTTAGGCAGATGAGGCAGGAGAATAGCAAGTTCAAGACCATCTTGGGCTACACAGAAAGTTCCAAGCCACCCTGTATGTACTAACTAGCGTCTTTTGTCTCAAAAAAAAAAAAAAGTAGTTTTATTAGTGTGTCCACTGCATTGCTCTCTGCTCCCTTCTGTTCCAGGCAACACCATGCATTTATTTTTTGATCAATAAAAGCCCCACGAGCCCTGCAATCCCACCTATACCACGCTAATTCTCACATACATCATGAGAAACCTTTGTACTCCACTATATTCTTTTAGCTCAAAATAAATTAAAAACCTCAGCCAAAGATTCTAAGAGGAAATGAAAACAAAAACCTAATTTACCAGAAGAACTAGTCATTTAACCCCTGGAAGTAGGAATCGTTCGTGGCTTGCTCTGAATCAGGGCACTGAATAAAAAATGTATGTGTTAAATATATATTTAAACCTTACTTAAGAGAGATGACTAATAGATGTTATGCTCTTTTTTGTTGTTGTTGTTGTTGTTAAACCCACAGAGATAATTATTTACTCAATAAAATTCAGACTGATATCCTAGAGTAGTTGGAAGGCGAGGGTAGTATTTTTCTCTCCCTGCTCCTTCCCAGCTGCAATCCACACAGTGCTAGAGTAGACAATTAGTTTGCTTCCATAGCTTCATGACAGTTTATGGGGAGGAAATCCACAGTCCTGCAGCTTCCTTAACAGCCTCTTCAGGTGCTGCTTCCAGACTTCCAATCTGAAGTGTGCCAGCTTTCTTAGTCTCTTTACCCCACCTGCAGGAAAAGTGCCTGTCTTTGACGCTTATTATTTGGAGAGAAGAATTTGGCCTTTTGTAAGTTCTCTTCTTTTACATTTATGAGCTTTTAAGGGCTAAGAGCAGTTGTGAGCTATCAAAGAGCCCCGCGGGGCATCTAACTGGCAGTCTGAAGACAAGACTAGACCATGTCAGGAATGACTGAGACCTGGGGCATCATGCCCACAGCCTGCCCATCATGGAGGTGAGCTGACCAGCGATGTTTCCCTGCCATGAGGAGAAGAGCTGGATCAAGATCCAGACTGGCTCATAGTCACCTCTCCCTGGGGCTCCTGAGCACTGTCTCCATCCTACACTGTGGTCCTTTCCCAGAAAGTCTCTTGAGTATCTTTTGACTCACACCAGCCTTTTTGGGAGTCTGAATTACCACACAGCATCCTGGAAAATGTGATATCCAGGGAGTAAGTTAGCCTCTATTTGGAATTTTATTTTATAAATTATCCCAGTCAGTCAAAATGTGGTTCAGAAATCATGACAGTGGAACATAATTTTCATGCATGATAATATAAAATCCATTTCAGCAGGTTGGAGTAACCACTCCACTGCATACTGAATTTGCATTTAGCTCCTTTGTCTACGGGACAGGTAGCAGAGCATTCCAGGAAGGAGGTGGGAGCAGCCACAGATTTTGATCTATGTGGGTCAGCAGGCCCTTTGCATGGCGCCACGAGAGCTGCCTTTCTTGGAATCCTGTAGCGAAGGGCTTCACTGCCTTCCCTTCCGAGCAGCCCCCACCTTCCTTTCTCTGCATCTTATCCTAGAGATCACTGGCTCCCATCCGTGACAGCCTGCAGACGCAGCGTGGCTCACCAGCGCCTCTGAGTCACTCTTAGAGAGTCCCAAGAAGTAAGAGGCAAAGGCTTGAAGCACAAGTGGGCTTGGTCCTGGAGAAGACGGGGAAGATGTTGGTGCCAGACTCACTGTCTCTTGATCACTTCTTTCATTAGCTTCCATTCCTGATCTTATCAGCTACCAGCCCCTGCCAGCTGGGAAGCACATGAATACCAAGTGGTGGCTCTTTGTAGAATCTACCAGTCATCTGAAAACACTTTCTCCCCTGGTCACCAAAAGGAAATGAAGAACGCCACAAGAATTAAATCATAATCAGTGAGGACACTTCTTTATTGAAAAAGATAGTTTCAGGCTGGGGATTTAGCTCAGTGGTTCCAGCATATGCCTGGCAAGTGCAAGGTCCTGAGTTTGATCCTTGGTAACCACATACCACAATGCCAGGTGTGGTGACTCATGCCCATCAGCAATCAATACCACACACCACAAGGCCAGACATTGTGGCTCATGCCTGTGATCCTAGCACACAGGAGGCAGAGACAGGAGGATTGCTATGAGTTCGAGGCTGGCCTGGACTACATAGTGAGTTCAAAGCCAGTCTGAATTACAAAGTGAGATTCTGTCTCAAAAAAAAAAAGGAAAGAAAAAGGTTTTTGTTTTTTTTTTTGAGACAGGGTCTCGCTTTGTGGTTCAGGCTGGCACTCAGCTCAGACTCAAACTCACATCACAGCAATCCTCCTGCCTCTGCCTCCCAAGTACTGGGATTACAGGCATGAGCCACCACGCCTGGCACTGTGGTATGTGGTACTGGTTGCTGCTGGGCGTGAGTCTCCACGCCCAGTATGGTATGTGGTTACCGGGGAATCAAACCTGGGTTCTTGGCTTGCAAGACAGGCGCTGGAACCACTGAGCTAAATTCTTGGCCCCAAAAGGTACTTTTCTTTTACAAAAGGAACAAAGGAGCATTGATCAACTGGGTGTCTAAGATTATGAAAACATATAGCATGAGCTGACTGGAAGTGAAGACAAAGGCAAGAAAATTTGAGATTTTTTTTCTCCTGAAGATGAAATATGATTTATATTCAGGAGTTTCAAATATGGTGAGAAATATTACCTTGAACAATATATCAAATCACAGGAAAAAAAGCACTTTCATGTTTTATTCTGAGGTATTAACTGTTAAAGCATTTTTCTTAGGTAAAATGCCCTAATTAGCTGAATCCTCAGAACAAATTATCATAGATTTGTGATAAAATACTTGGTAATTAATCCTATGGAAGGTCTGGAAGATAGTTGCTCTGTCCTCCACAACTCAGCCCCTCTTCACTGCAACTGGTTCTTACCAAAGAAAAAGAAAGAGAGAAAGAAAAAGAAAGAAGGAAGGAAGGAAAGAAACCACAGAAAAACCAAAAAGCAGGTTTTTACAGTTGTACGACCCTATTTCTTGAACCCAGTAGCCCAGGGTTGCCTTTACTTTTCTTGGTTCACGTGCTGGGCTATTTGAGGCAGCTATGGGCCTTTAGTTTCCCTCCACAGCAGACTTCCTGGAGAATGGGCTCTGCTTCCCTCAAGCTACAGCCTATGGTGACAGTGAATGTTTTAGAGCTCTCAGTGGTACAACGGTTTTCCCTAGGCTCAGTAGCACATGCGGTGCATCCTATGGCTCCTTCGGGAGTGGAACTGGGCTTCGGTCTCCTCACCTGCGGTAAGAGGATTTATACCTATACACCAGGCATGGGTTTGCTCTTGCTAAACAGTAGACCTTGAGCAGCAATTTGGGAACAGATATACTATTTGGCTGGCACATATGATTCCTACACTGCTAAAGCAAGGCCAGCGAGGCTGAAATACCAGAAATGGATCTCCCACAGTTCTGGAGGCCAGAAAATGTTGGCAGAGCTCTGAAACCTTCTCTATCTCCCCCTGGTTTCTGGGAGCTGCTCATGGTCCCTGGTTTGTAACTGCACCACTCCAGTCTCTGCCTCCATTGTCACACAGCTTGTATGTCTCTTCTTGTGTCTTATAAGGGCACTTGTTGGATTGAGGGCTTGCTCTAACCAGTATGAGTTCATCTCAAACTTTAATTATTTTTTTGAAAAAATTAATTGATTTTATTGGTACATTTTATATATACATCATGATCACAATCGACATTGAGAATTTGTACCAGTAGGTGACGACTTAATTCTCATTTTTCTCATTCCCCTGCCCACCCTACAACCTTCATCCTGTATATACATAAGCTTTATTTCCTTTTTTTTACCATTACATTTCCCCCCATGTTATTTATCCCTACCCCCTTTACTCTTTGAGTATTTTCTGTTTCACAATATCTGTCATACTCTCTGGAACTCATTTATATCTTCAGTTTTTCACACCGTAGAAAAGATACAATATGTACACATCTGTGATCTATTTATCTCACTTATGAGTATGTCCCCAAACATAATTCTTTATGGCAGAGTAATACTCTATTCTATAAAAGAACCACATCTTTATCCAGTCTCCAGTTGATGGACGTGTGGGTCGTTTCCAAGATTTAGCCATCACACTGGGCTGCTCTAAACATGGATGCACATATGTCACTGTGATATGAATCTTTTAATTCTTTCATGTATATTTCTAGCAAGGGAATAGCAGGGTGAAATGGGACCTCAATCCTAGTTTTTTGAGGAATTTCCACACTGATCTCCATAGTGGTTGTACCAGTCTACATTTCCATCAATAGTAAAGAAGGGTTCTTTTCTCTCCACAGTCTTATCAGCATTTGTTGGTGATTAATTTTGAGATAGCAGCCATTTTTTGTGGAGTGAGATGGAATCTCAGTGTTGTTTTCATCTACATTTCTCAGATGACTGACTAGTGATGTTGAGCATTTCTTCATATGCTTCTTAGCTGCCAAACTGTAATTACTTCTGAGAAGACTCTATTTCTAAATAAGCTCATATTCTAAGAGTCCAAGTGGACAGGAGGGGATGTTCAACCAGGAATAGGACTTAAGCCTCCTTTCAAGTTCTGCACTCTGGAGTTACCTAATATTGACAGTAGGAGTAACCCAAAAGTCTGAAAGGTGGATGTTCCGGAAGAGAATAGTAGGGCAGGGGCTTCCTCCATTAATTGCTTGGCAGAAAGTTGCTCAGAAATAATTTCTAAGTAGTTTGACTCAAGCTTGAAGACTCAAGCCTCTGAGAAAAGGCAAATATAGCATCTCCAATGAGGTGCTTTTTCAAGCTGTAGTCATCAAGGATATGGGACACATTAGAATCATCGGGGGGGTGGGGCTGGACCAAAGGCTTTTTGCACGAAAACATCTGCTCAGAAATTCTGGAAGAAGGAGGGAGTACCATGCCAAAAAAAAAAAAAAATTCTCTAGTAACATGTTGTTACTTCTGCACCTGTTTCATAGATCTCAGGTGTATGACTTCTGTTTCAGATCATGATTAGTCACTTCCTTGCAGATAGGTGTTTGCTGCCCTTGTCTGGAGGAGGAGGTGATATAGGAGTAAAGAAAAGAGAAAGTTTACCCCAGAATAGCCAACTGAAAGGGCAAACAACCCAAATCTCACTCATTTCACATTTCCTAGAGTAATGAGCCTCATGTTTGTAGCCAATGGCAAGTTGAGCTTGGCACGGTAGTTGAAATCATGTGTGAAATACATGGCTGAGCAGAGAGCTGTGTTAGGAAAGATTCTGAGGCTGCATCTGGGCTAAGTGGGCACAGAGCCATGACAAAGTCACAGCATGCTGCAAACGTCCACAGGGGCACCTGTCAAACACTTGTCATCTCTGGTAAATAGCTTTCTTTTTTTAAAGGACATTTTCTAAATATGTTGTTGTCAGACATAGGTAACATTTTCATGTCTTGGTAAAAAAAAACATACAAACAAAGTCATAGAGAGGAGCTATTTCTGTGTCATTACTTGTTTTCCATATTTCTAAAGACAGCTGGTTGCTCAACGTACAAATCTCGTGATTTTTGAATCATAAATTCTTAGAGGCAAGGCACCACATCTATTTATACTCGCTAGCTGAGTACTTGCTTGATATCAGTTGTGTAACCAGAATGACAGGGTCTGTGCCAGGCCTGACCTAAGCAAGTTGGAGTTGGGGTGAGTGAATGAATGAGAAGTTGGGAACAAGGGTGTTTTCATCCTAGTTCTACCCTAGAGGGGAGAGTAGTTTGTTCAGCTCCCAATACCTTAACTTCTCCATTTCTAAAATGGGAGTCATGGCTCTGCCCTCTTCTCTGTCACAGACTAACATAAGACAGGGTGAAGCTGTGTGGAACAGGCAGGCCCTGAAAAAAGTTGCAGTTATCTTCTAGAAATCTGTGCTGTACATTCAGAGGGCAGTGCCATGCACAGAAGAATGTTTTTATGTGGTAGGAACCACCCAGAAGACCCAGTTTTGAATGTTGGAGACCGGAAGCTCCCAAGGCCCAGCCATCCTAAACATGCCGAACCAGGAAACCCAGCTGGGAAGTTAGCAGTGGCCTGTGGGAGGCTGAGAGACAGCTCAGAGGTTCCAGGAGTTGAACTTTCACTTCCTCAACACCATCATCAGGAGCCAGCACAGCGCAACCTAGCCTGGACATTTGACCTCCCAGTTAGCCCTTGAGTTCAAAGCCTTGTTCTAAAAGGGGCACTACGAAGTGTCCAGACCCTTGTCTGCTTGTTTCTTAAAAAATAAGAGCAAAAAGTCATTTTTGCTAGGATCCCAAAGCTAAACCATGGCTGGAAGGAGATAAGAATCCCACTTTCCCACTTTCCAGAGAAGGTAGTTTATAGGAAACTGAGGGAAGCCCCAGAAGTAAGCCTCTGATAACTTAAAAAGTGGCGGATACAAAAGATGGGCAAGACTTCAGTGACATGACACAGCCGGGTTCCTTTCTAGCCCAAGATGTTATAGCTTGACAAGAAAAAATAAACGTGTGAAATTTCAGTCTTTAAATCTGTTTAATCTGTATAATAAATAAAATCAGCATGTAAGAAGTTGCAGGTGTCAGAGCAGAAGGAGATGGTCCTAAGACCCAAGACAAGGGGTAAAGGCCAGTGACTTTTCTAGGTAAAGTCTGTAGTAGATTAGAAGAGGGTAGGTATCAGTGATACAGCAAAGGTGGGTCAGGGGAGCAGTTGATCCTGGTGCAGGGAATGTAGACTCAGGAGTCAACGTATGTAGAGGATTTAACATGAATGAGATCCTCTAGAAGGTGGTCTGCTTTCTATTCTCACCATGTCCTGGTGATCCAAATAATGTTAGACAATAATTCCTGCCTGAAAAATCTTTTGTTGGTCTAAGATCTAAACAATTGTGGCTACTGTTGAATGTAGTAGTATATATGGAGGCCTAAATCAGCATTTATTTTTGTTTATTGTTTAATAAACATTGTATTCCATGTGAAAGTGAATTAGGCTGTCAACTCACAAGAACTTAGCTACACAAAGAGTGGATAAACATTAAGCAGCAGTGTTGATTGTGAAGACAGGAGAATGGAACTTGAGTGAATTCAGCTCTGTCCCTCTACATAACCAGGCAAAAATATTTGCAAGCTGTCTTTCCCATGCACACCCGTCATCATATCCTGCACTGCTACAGGCCCAAAGAGAGCAGAGCCAACTAATCATGAGCCAAAATAAACCACTCTCACTTATAAGTTGTCTATCGCGATGTTTTATTATAGTAACAGAAAGCTGACTGATAACAAGCAGCAACACTAAGGTTGAAGATTGTTTTATGAAGATCAGTGCAAAGTGTTACTTCCCCGCCCCACCCCAGGAAGGAAATAGTCACACAAAAAGAGACCAGCATACAAAGAAAAAATATTAGAAAAAGTGCCAGTCATTCCTGGCCAGAAGAAATGTAAGGCAGAGTTCAAAGCCCCAATCTAATTTACCAGGAAGTGAACAAACCCAAGTTTGTTACTAAAATTCAACAACTTTCTTGATTTTTGCAGAAGAAAAACTTGAGGGCAAAATGTAATCAAAACTTATGATAAACTTCCTGCTGAGGGTTGTTGTTGTTGTTGTTGTTTTTGACAAAAAAGTTTCAACTGTGATGATCCTTGAAAACTGCCAGGATTGATCCTGAAGAAACAAATACATAAATTGTACTGCTTTCTGAAATTTGTTGACATGAGATTTAATGGACCTCAGACAAACTTATTTCTATGTTCAAGGCTTTTCTTAACTCTTTGTGTTTCCTCTGCTATGGGGAAAAGAAAACTTCAGAAGTTAAAATGAATGAAAAATATTCTCTGATGATGAGAGAAGATAGTTTGATAAATCTGGCTATACTGTCAGAATGTGAATATGCATGGAAGATTAATTTTGACAAAGTCACCAATAAATGTGTACAACTCTCAAAACCCAAAGCTGCAATATTCTACTCATTCCAAGATGTAGACCAAAGTTTCCCCTTTTTTCAGAAAAAAAAAATGAATTTGAAAATTCTTTTCTCTTTTTCAAAGAACTGTACTATGTATTTATCTGCTGTCATTATATATGTGGTTTAGTAAGAGAAAATTTTTATTTTCTGCATTTCTCCCTGCCATTATTATTTGTTTAACTTTGTAATTATTACCAAAACTAATTTTTTCAGTACTGGTAGTTGAACCCAGAGCCTTCGAATTGAGGTACATCTTCATTGCTCTTTAATTTTTTATTTTCAAACAAGGTCACACAAACTAACCGAGTTGCCCGTTCAGGCAGTCCTACCACACTGGCCTCCCAGAATGCCAGGCTGATGAATGTGGGCCACTATGCCCTCAACTAAAACTAATTTTGCTACATGTTAGGGGAATGGCTTAAAAATCAGCAACTCTGGAAGCCAGGTGAAGTGATGCATGCCTGAAACTCCACCATGTTGAGAGGCTGAGGTAGAAGGATCACAATTTCCAACCCCCTTTAGGCAACTTAGTGACTGAATGCGAGCCTATCTCAACATTTTAAAAAAATGTTAAAAGACTGGAGTTGTAATAGTGCAAAAAGTCTGGGTTTAACCGAGTACCACAAGGAAACAAAAGAAAAAAAGAAAAGAAATTGGCTCCAGGTGACAAATATGCTCGGTTTACTGCTAGATCAGTTGTAGCATCCAGCAGGGCCTGCCAGCTCAAGGTGATATTCACTCCTGTGAGGATTTAGATCTAAACGTCCCCCTCAAAATCTCATGTGTGGGCTCAGAGGTGGGACTTTGGAAAGTTATTGGCTCCTCGGTCGCTTTCCTTGTCTAAGGATTGCTGTAGGGCTAAGAGGTGGTCACAGGACCGTGACCTGGGAGGGGGCGTTCTTGCCGATGGCTCCTCCCTTCTACATCTCCGATTCCTGGTCACTACGGAGCGAGCAGCTGTCCTGCACATGCCTGTCCACTATTCCACTTCTGCCTCGGGGCGAGCCAGCCAGATTGGACCTTCAGAAACAGCCTAAATAAGCTTTTCCTCCTGTGAGGTGTGAGTGAGGGATACTTTGTCCGGGCAACAGCAAAGTGACTAGTATGGCTCTTCTCAAGAGAATAATAACAATATACGCCTTTGCATTAAAAACAGAACCAACATTGATATTTTCACCTCAGGTGCTTTGATCGCACAGCAGATTTTACTGTCTCTTCTCTTCTTGGCAAACAAGGAGTTTTCTGAATCCCCCTTGGACAGCTACCTCACTCTGGTGGAAACATCAGCTTCTTTCATATTCTCAAATTTCAACCCCAAACCCACCCTAACTATGAGTGTGAAATCTAGGTGATTTGTCTTTGCAAGCTTTCCTCTGGTCTCTTCTCTCTTTCCTCCCTGGGATTTAGTTTTCTCCCACTCTACCTCCCCTCCTCTCTTGCCTTGGCTCTGTATCAATCCTCACCCCTGGTAGGCTGTGTGATATTCTGGAGAAAGCAAGCATCTTTGGGTTAAAGAAGAGCTGCTTGGGTTGATCCTGGTCCTGTCACTTACTAGCTATATGATCTTAGACAATTCACTCTCTGAGCCTCACTGCTTCTATTTGGGGGAAGGGACTTTAAGGACAATCAGTTATCTCTTTGGAAAAACCTACTCTTCTACCCTGAATAATGTCCAAAATGGCATATGGCTTTAACTCTGCCATTAGGGACCCCAAAAAGAGTCTTCTGAGAGTTTCATCTGAGGACTCACTTTTAGTTGCAGTAAGGATTATGAGCTTAGGCCTTGCCCCATAAAGACCAGGGCTCAGGTGATTAACACCTGCCGTGGAAGACAGGACTGAAGGGTGACAGACTAGGTAGCTTCACAGTCACCATCCCTGTTATTGTCTGACAGTTGTTGATGCCAGTCCTGTGATCCACATCTTAAGGCTACATTTTGCTCTATGCTTGACATGGGCATGGAGTGAAATTTAATTATTTAAGTAAATATAAATATATAATTGGCTAATTTGAATCCAGGTAACATTTTCTTTCTTTTTATCAAGATCTCTGAGCCAGGAACTTAATTTGAGAAGTGAGGCCAGGCTCAGTCTTTTAAGTGCCATTTGGCAGTCCTGACAATTGGCAAAGTGGAAAGAAATTGGTAAACACTGTTCTAAAAATAGACTAAATGCCAACCATTCTGTATCTAGTTCTGAGTATTTATTTTTGGATCTCGGCAGCCATTTTTTAGGAGTAATAGTAATAAGTACCAAACTGTTCCAAACTTCCAGCCTGTTGCTAGGAGTGGCTTCTGGAACACATCTATACTCTCAGCAGTCTCCCAGAGGAGGAGATGGACCAACTAGAGAAGAAGTGGCCCAGAAGGCCCACTCAAAAGAACTGAGCAGAGTCCGTCCTTGCCCTTCCCTGGGCTGCCTGGACCTTGGGAACCAACATCTCTTATGTCCTTTAATGGCCAGCTAAGGTTATCAAAGCCTAAGTTTTCTTAAACTTATTTGTTTTAATACCATGGCTTAGAATAAAAATAAATAAATATAAAAATCAATTTACGTTTATCTTCCTAGTGTAAGAGGATTCACTCTTATTGGCCCCCAAACTACCTTCTTTGGATTCTCAGTGATTACTGTCTGCATTTGGTGTTTAGGAATTTAACAAAACAGGCCAAGGATTTGGCTCAGTGTTTCCAGTGCCTTTCTCACAAGTGTGAGATCTTGAATTTGATCCCCTGATACAAAAAAAAAAAAATCACTATTGAAGAATTTAGTAAAACAAACCCAGTTTTTCAAAGTTAATCTTCATTTTCATGGACTTGCAAAATTCTAATACATCTTTTCAAGTGTCTGAAAACTCTCCTGTAAAAATCCCTCCATCTCTGTCATTTTGGTGCCCTTCTGCTGCCCTTATGGATTGTCGGTTGTTTTCCTCTTTCTTGGGAGAAAATAAATCCCTCTCCTCCTGATCAAGAGAGATATTTAAATCCTCCTCGATTCAGAATAGAAGACTGCTTCACACTCTGGATGAGCAACCAGTTGGACCCATGTTAGAAGACTCGGTGGAGGAACTCATTACTGCGGATTGAGATTCTGACTGAACATTTCTGAAAGTCCTCTGGGTGCTTGAAGGGTGTGGCTCTGGCCCCAGGGACTTAGCTAGAGCTGTAAAGGGGAACGATCTGGATGAGGAGCCAATTGTCCAGATTCTGAAGCACCGCAGACAGGATTTCCAGCGTCAAGGTAGAGAGAACAGGAAACAAAATCATGTTGATGTCAGAAATAATCATGTCTAATTATTGAGCGATAGTGTCTTTTGTATGAGAATAGAATGATCCCAAAATCTAGTCAGATATTAGCTCTGAGATTTCAGCCTCTCTTCAGTAGTGCCAAGCAATGGTTACTACAGGCAGTACAAAACAGAAATTGTTTTATCTTTGTGCTTCAAGAGTAATGCTTTTATCCTGATCTCCTTTCTAGTTTGCTCTCTTCTGCTATGTGTACTCTTCTATAAATTTTTTCATTAAATTCTTCATCTTAATTGTTTTTTTAGTTCTAGATGCTATTTTATGCTTTTAAAAGTATGAATTGCAGTTTCCATCTAAAAGTCTACTTTAAATATGTTAATCAGAACTACTAAAAACCCATGTTGAGTAACCCCATTATCTGGATTATCTGTAGGCCAGTTTCTTTCGTCTCCTTTTTCCTCTTGGTCTGTGACCAGTTTATTGCGTGACCTGGCAAGCCCAGCCAGTTTGGGTTGAAAGTAGCCTGTGCAGGTGTATAAATAGAACAGGTTTAGGTCGTTTTCATTATCTTCCGAAGGGTATTGGATTTTCTTCTGGCAGGAACCTCGAGTACAGACTGATCAACCTGATCCAATCAGGAACTGAGGGGGATTATTGACAGGCTGATTTGGTAAATTGGGTAACGAGAGCCCCAGCCTGTCCTGAGCAAGCATTCTTTACTTTTTTTATAGCCAAGAGAGTAAACTGGATCACCGTTGAGCCTTCCTGATGGGAATACCCAAAGGGAAGGAGCACTGCTTGGGTGGAGTCTACACAATTCTTTGAGCATTGAGGATAGAATGAATAGCAGAGTTATCTTTCAAAGTGAGTACAAGGGAACCCCAAAGATCCTTGCTTTCTAAAGCACTTCCACCATCTTCTCAGTGGTGAATAAAGGAGAAAGTGTCTTGTGTGGCGAGGCAGCAGTGTACAAATGTCCATTGCCTTCAAATTGCAAATTTTTCTTTCCTGAGATCAAACTTTGGGTCTTTCCAAGTTGTGATTATAGATGATGGTGAAATCAACAAACTGCTTTCCTATAAAGGAGAATGGGGCCGGTGATTTCAATGAGAGAAGAAATAAGGGAATACAGAAGAAGAAATTGATATCAAGTGACACTTGATATAAGATTCATCTACTGTATCTCACAATGTTCCTCGGATGGTTCAGAAAGTGCAGCGGGTCTTCGGAGAACCGAGGAGTCCAGGCTGGTCTGGGAATGTCAGCAGCCTGGCCTTGTCATTTTTTGTTTTTAGTTTCTTGAGAGAGGATCTCACTTTGTAGTTCAGGCTGACCCTGAGCTCACTATGTAGCCCAGGCAAGCCTTGAGCTCACAACAATCCTCTTGCCTCTGCCTCCCAAGTGCTGGGATTACAGGTGTGAGCCACCACACCCGGTCCAGGCCTTGTCTCCAAGGGCTCTTCTTCAAAGCCATTTGGCAGGCAAATTGGAGGAGCACAGGGAGCTCCTCATCCCATATTCTCCATCTTCCAGAAGCTGAATCAACTGGAAGGTGGCAAAGGTGCCCTTGAGAGGATTTGTGTTCTTCGTGTCTATGCCAAAATCCACATATACAGGCAGCTTTGCTGTGGGGTAATATGTGTGTAATAATTACAACCACAGCTTGAGAGAAGTCCTCCAAACTCTGCAGAATGGCAGCAAGGAGAGGAGAAGGGCTTAATCATGAAGGACTTGCCTTTTGCTAAGAAGTTTCACACTGTATTTTCAATCTTCATCACTGCAGGGTGGGGATGAACTATTTTTTTTTCTAGTTTGTGGCTGAGGAAGCTCATGAAGCTGGTACTGAACAGCGTTGTCCCTTAGGAAAAGCAAATTTTCTTCTATAGGCAATAACTGGGCAAATCTCTATTAAAGCATATAGCAATAGCATCCTGAGAGATCCCCAGTTTCATTCTATTCGGTCCCCTCTGTTTTGGGCCTGAGCTTGCTGGCTGGCTCACCCGTCTGCACTCCAATGTTGAAACATTAATAGTGATTTGTCAGGAAGAGTTGGCTCAGGTCCTTTTTTCTGTCTTGAGTATTTCACGTCTAACTGGAAATGCACTCTATCCTGTGGTGGTGTCATAACCGCCCTCTCCTCCTCGCTGACCCCTCTCAGAGTGTCCCAGGGGAGCCTGGGCACAGTCAGGGTGGCTGGCCACAGACTGAGTGGTTCAGAAAGATGTTAACAGGCACAGAGTCCTCTCAATTTGCCCACTGCCAGTGCTGCCCACCAGTATGGCCTGCCAGTGTCTTCTCTGCCCATCTGACTGTCGCCATGTGGGGCACCAGGCAGACTCTGAGATAGTCACCTCCTGTATTAAATCGTGTGGTCCAGAGAGCCCCCAGAAAACCTTTGCTTTCACATGCTGCCAATTGATTTTGTAACACGTCCAATATTATGAGTCCTTTCCTTACTGCTTGACAGAAGCAGGTAAAAGGAACTTGATCATAGATGAGACCATTCAGGAAGGAAGCAGCCGGAGGTTCTATCTAATCCAAGGCTAAGACTCAGTAGCATCTTCTAGATCTGCCCCGCAGAGTCTCTCACTCCTGGGATTCTGCTCCAGTATTTGCTGGATCCTAAAGGGAAGTGCGAGGGGACCCTTAGGCCAACCTTCAACGGAGCTCCACCTAGTGGAGTTGTATTTAAACACAAGCCCATTGCTTAGGACTGCTCAGTCAGCAGCGTGATCAGCATTTGTTAAAGCCAGTGACACCGAGGTAGCACTGGATTTAAGCAAGGCATTCCTCGATGGAGCAAGGGTTTCAAAGCTTGATGTACTGTGTTCACTGGAGTGAGAAGGGTGAATACTGAGGCGGACTTCTTGGCAGCTGGGAAAAGGAGGGGAGATAAACGAGTGTCTGGAAGTTTCAGTCAAAGGCCAGGCCCTGGCAGCCTAAATAAATGCCCTCCCAGGGAAACAGAAGCAAACAGATGACCTGGCTGTACTATGCTTCAGAAGCTGGCTGTCTCCCGTCCATAGAGGAAAATCTCCACTCTTTCTGCCCATAGGGGCCAGTGTCGCAGAGATATTAAATGTTAAAATGTTCTCCACATCAGCTACGGCTCAATATAGCCTCAGTGACCTGGGGCCCAGCCCTGTTGTTTAGAGGCAGCTTCGCTAGAATTTCACAAGGTCAGAAACTCATGGATGAAAAGCTGCTCAGACTTTCACCCCCTGTCCAGCCGTGCTCTCACTTCGGTGCTGGGGTTCTGTGTCCACTTCCTGGGCTGCCCCGCGGGGAGGCTGTACACAACAGGGATTTCCTCTCGCAGCTCTGGAGGCCAGAGTCTGAGATGAAGTTGTTGGCTGGGACGTGTTCTCTCTCTGAAGAGAATCTAATGCCTGCCTTTCTCTTCTTTCAGTGTTGCTGGGGATCCCTGGTGTTGCTGGGGATCCCTGGTGTTGCTGGGTTTTAAGTAGCTCACTCCAGTCTCCACCTGTTCTCTTTGTTATATCTTCAGGTTTTTCTCGTGTGTGTGTGTGTGTGTGTGTGTGTGTGTGTGTGTGTGTGTGTGTGTGTGATTTCTACTCTTCTTAAAGGATATTAGTCATGTTGGATTGGGGGGCTCACCCTTGTTTTAACTTATATCAAAAAATCCTATGTCATTACTTACATATCTTGGCAGGGTTAACCAAGGAACAGGAAGGGCCAGTGGCATGTAGAAAACTGTAAGTTCAACTCAAGTTTGAAGGTGGAGTTCCACACTCACGTTCACACAGGCCATCTGTTCACGAGGCTCTGTGTCGACTCCAGAGGAGACCACGGTGCATGATACTGAATATGATTTTGACAGGATTAGGAATGTATTCTAAAGATAACAATTTTTCTTACAAAGGCAATCAGGGCCCCTCATTTATGTGGGACACGGTTTGTGTGGTGCTAGCTTGCTGTCTTTGTGTTTAGTGGGCAGAGAGGAAATAACTCTGACCTGTTTACCGCAGTGCATTTCCACTGATGTAGAGGGTCAGCCTGTGCTGCTAGGCCATTCTGTCTAGAATTCTTCTTTATTTAATATATTCTCTGCCCAATAGACAATTCAATAGATCCAGTTGCACTAACGCGTGCAATAACTTTCTGATTCTTTATCCTGTTGGCAGAACATATTGTTACTGACGACAAAGGCTTGTGTGTAATCCCTAAGTCCTTCCCTGAAGGAAATACTTTACCCCTTGCAGATAGATGAAAAATAATATTCATCATTTACAGATTGCTCTCTATGGGCCAACCTTTGAGCTGATCCTCCTCTATGCATTATTTTATTTAATCCTTAAAATAAGTTTACACTGCAAATACTATTATTCTCATTTAACAGATGAAGCAAATGGCATTTGAATTGCAATGTATCTTGCCCTAAATCAGAGTCTATTAGCGGAATTGAAAACAGTTTATGATTTCAAACTCATCTTAAGCTGACTTCATATAATGTGTTCCGTAGGAATCATGGTGTATTTTCCTGGACACATCTACGTTTTTTTTTTTTTTTTTCCTCCTGCTAATCTTTGACCTACAAGAAAAGCACACCAAGTTTGGGTGCAGAGTCCACAACCCAGTAGTGCAAACCTATTTCAGTGGTCCCACGTTTTACTTTTGACCACTAGGTGGAGATATGCCTATTTTGTCACCTAAAGACCTTGACCTTCACCACATACATTAGTGAACTCTGTCTTTGGGCTCCCAAAGTCCAGATGGCTATAGAACCACAGCCAGATCGTTACTGAGGAAAAACAAAACAAACAAACAAAAAAAAAAAAAACAAGAAAACTAGACCTACGGACTAACCTATTCATCATAGAGCTTCTTATTAAAAACTAAAAAAAAATAAGGTCAGTGT
Organism: Petromus typicus; assembly: GCA_004026965.1. Classification (NCBI taxonomy): domain Eukaryota; kingdom Metazoa; phylum Chordata; class Mammalia; order Rodentia; family Petromuridae; genus Petromus; species Petromus typicus. Next base: position 15,296 of record PVIR01009760.1, on the reverse strand, counting down.
GGTAGTATAGACCTTTGCCCCAGTTATCTACATAGGAGGCTGAGTCAGGAGAATTACAAGTTTGAAGTCAGCTTAGATAACTTAGCAAGACTTTATCTCAAAATAAATGAAAAGGACTTGGGTATAACTAAGAGGTAGAACACTTGCCTAATATGTGCCAGGCCCTGAGTTTACACACACACACACACACACACACACACACACACACACACACACACACACAAAGTCCACAGTGATTCTAAATGGTGGCTAAATAAACAACTTGTTTATATACAATAGATGTGATGGGGTTGGAACTACATGAATGATTTTTTTGACCTGTAAATCTAATAATCATCATAAAAATTATTTTTCTAATGAATGTGAAGATGTGTCTGGCATGTTTTAAATGGGCTCAGTAGCTTTTATGAGAACATATCCAGTCTGTACAAAGTATTGAACTATGTGTCTGGAGTAGATGTTAGCAGGAGTATGTAGACTTTCATAGCAAATAACTGACCTTATTGATCTTTCAGTGACTCATTTACTTATTTAACATATATTTACTGAGGGCCTCTCATGTCAGGCCCTTTGCTAGACATGATGTACACACTGATGAACAAAATACTGCAGCCCTTACCTCATTCAATAGCCTGTGCTATGGCAAGTGCACCACAAACAGATAATACCTGTCCTGGAGATGTGTGTGAGTGCATGTGTGTGTGTGTGCATGCATGCATTTGTGTATGTGTATCCAGTTGATTCTTGTTACTCCCAAATTCTATATGTGTGAATTGTGGATTCATGAACACGTAACCTCAAAATCAATACTTGCAGTTCTTTTGTGCTATTTGTAACACAGAGAGTAGTCAAAAAACTGAATCAATGTGCACTTGCTGGCTGAGTCCAAACATGGTGATGCTCAGCCTCTGTATGCTAGATCCCATTCCATTAAGAGGTGCCTGTCCTGGGCTATTGACTGCCATATTTTTGTGCTTTCTGTGGTGATTTTGCTTAAAATGTTCTCCACACATAATCTTGGTGTGTTGTCTCATGTTTCTAAGTGCCAGAAGGCTGTGATGTCCCTTATAGAGAAAATATGATTATTAGATAAGCTTTGTCCAGGGATCAGGTTAATGTTAATAAATCAACAGTATGTACTAAATGAGGAGTCTTTAACTAAAAGACATGATAAAGCACGTTTTGACCAAGAGAAAAAAGAAAATGATCAAAAGCTTGTAGAAAACTAATCCTGCATTTCCTCTATGAACAATGGTTTGGCATTCACCAAGTCAAAACTCACAGTGACTTTATAAACCAGAGTAGTAACTCGTGGTTGTGCGTGTGTGTGCATGTGTGCGCATGTGTGTGTGTATGTGTGTGTGTGTGTGTGTGTGTGTGTGTGTGTGTGTTGGAGTGGAAACAGAATTCCACATGACTTTGGCGAGGGCTGGCACTGATGCTTTGAGAGTTCCCCAGTGCGTCACAGGGCCCGCCAGGCAAGATGAAAAGTGATTACACCAGAAGAAAGAAGTTACTAGATTTGGAAGGAACTTCTGATTCGTAGTTCAATTGCTCTACCCTTCATATGATGCAGGGAAGTACAGTTATGAGTGAGGAAAGGACAGGGAGGAAGCTCGTAGGTGTCCCTACAAATGCACACACAGATGGGGAGGCAGGGAGCGTGACTTCACGTTTCATGGGGCTACTGAGAAAGACCAAGTCCAACAGGAAGTGTGTCCCAGGAGATTTCAGGGATAACTGGTATCAGTGAGAAAGATTTCTTATTATTCTCCCAAGGATGACTTCAAAAGTACTATATATAATACTTCTAGCCTCACTTGGAATTGGAACGAAGTATATGGGATATGTGGGTTCCTTCCTGCAAAGCCCACCAGAAGAAGAAAGGCTAGAGAAGGTAGACAATTTCAGGGGATCCTAGAAGAGAAGCAAAGGGAAATCTACCACCACCCCAAAATTACCCCAATACAGTACCCACAGGTAAATGTTCCTATAGTTGAGCCCACAAAGACCCCAGCCCATAAAAAGGGGGTTGTGGACCTTTAAGAGCCACACGTAAAAGCTCTGGAGACCACAGTGATCAGCGCTGTGAAAACACTTCAACCCAGAGGGATGTATAGGTTAACCAGAGCCAGAGAACAAGGAAAAGGACTCAGAAGCTTGAGGGAGTGCGAAGCACAAATATCTGGAGAAAGAACAGGAACTACTGAGAAGAACTCAATAATGCTTTTGTTTCTCTATCAGGGAAAACAATCTTTCTACTGGGAAGAGTATAATAAAAAGAAGCTTAGAGAGATGTGTGGCCCCGAGAGGTAGGAGCCTGCAGTTTTAACATCCGGATAAAGCCAGGGACGGGGAGCAGTTCAGGTGAGACGTGCTGCAGGGTAGGGCACTTCCAGGGGTGCTGTCTAAAGACCAGGGCAATGAGAGAGGATGACAGACCCCAAGAGGGCTGATGTCATGACTTAAGGAGCCAAAGGGAAGGTAAATCTGGGAAGCATAGGCAAGTTAGTGTTTACTCCCAGCCCAAAATGAGAATTTGACAGTAAGCAGTTAGATTTTCACTCATACCTCTGAGCGTGAAGTGTGACTCCTGCCAACTTGAGCACATTTCCTCCTTTCTACAGGATTATCACTAGATTTGCAGATGGGGGGTATAGAGATCAAGTATATGGATTTTGGCAACGATTCTATGTCTTCATGTAAATAAGACGGCCTGTGTGAATTGGATTACACCTGATTATAACCCTGGGCTGGATGATGGCCTGATCGGAGTGTGGGCCAGCTGACAGCCAGGCCCTCCCAGTCCCCAAACACAGGAAACTGATGTGAAGCCAATCGTCAGCGTGAAGGTGGTGACAGAGTAAATTTCTATTATTGGACTGGATACTGGGAACACAGAGGCATTGTTTCTCTGAGTGAACTCATTCCTTTCTGTAAGAAGTTAAAGCCAGCAATTCCATTCAAAGTCCACTTAAAACTTATGCATGGCAATGTTCATGTCACATTAATGCTATTTTTAACAGATAAAGCAAGATGAAATAACCTAAACATCTATAAACTAATCAGTGGTCATATAAAGTGTAATACAGCCACATTGAAAATTCATACATTTCACTGCATATATATTTCACCTAATAAAAGAATAGTAAGAAACAAGGAGTAAGAAATGTGCATCGACCTTTAAACATTAAGAACATCTGCTGATTTAAAGAAGACAGTCAGCAAAAGACTACCCATGATTTCATTTGCATTTCTTTGTATGAACAGATAAAGTTATAAAGCAGAGAGGATAGAGTGATAAAGCAGAAGAAAAAGAAGAAAGAGTCTGAAAATGTAGTTCGGTGCAATGCATGGAGTTCAATCACCGGAACAAACAAAACATGCTCTACCTCACCCTGACCGCGCAGAAAGAATGCATATAGAATCATGACCTGTTTGGATTTTACTACTGAATACATGCTCCCAAACAGAGATTTGTGATAGCTTTCCTTTTCCTTTGTGATCATCTGTACCATTTTAATGCTGAAGCAGCCTAGGTAACTTGGAGCAAGATGGAAAATAACTGTTAATGGATGAAGGCCTTCTTTTGGGAGTGATAAGAAAGTCTAAAATTGAAGGTGATAATGGTTGTACAGTTGCGCAGATATACAAAAAGGCACTCATTGTGCATGGGTACAATATGGGGTATGTGATAGAGGTTTAACACAGTAGGTATAAATAGATTTATATAGGAAGGTTATTGTTCTTATTTTGTTGTGGTATTTGTAGTATTAGGGATTGAACCTAGGTCTTTGGCACACATCCCAGACCTTTTTTATTTTTATTTTGAGACAAGGTCTTGAAAAATTGCCCAGGCTGGTCTTAAATCTGCTGTCCTCCAGCCCCAGCTCCCATAGTGCTGGGGTTACTTGCATGTGCCACTCCATCCGGCAGTGAAGCTATTATTTAAAAACACGAACATCACTAGGAGGAATATATGTAAATAATTTCAGTACACTCTGGTTGATCCCATATCCAATGTCTATGAATTTACACATTTACTTATTTGTCATCCACTCCAGCTCCTGGCACAGTCTTCTAAGGAAGGAACTGTGATTGGCCATTTTTGTATCCCCAGCTTCTAACACAGTTCCTCGTTCACAGAAGACATCGCTGAATGCCACTGAATGGTTGATAAATTGGCAGCATGCTAGCCTGGAGCCAATTAAAGGCCAGACATACAAACCCTCAGAGAGCTTTTTTGTAAATATATGATATGGGATATTTCTGTAAAAGTTAATTCTTCACTTAAAAGGCCCACTTTTTAGCATTAGAATTCTGAAATTGATCAAAAATAAACTGAAAAGCCATCATAAATCTGTTTCACATGCATTTATTCAGCATTAAAATCCAAATAGGTAATGCTCAGTACATGTAAGCGTTATTTCTGCAGGGCCAGGGTGAAGTAGAATATTTTTTGCATGTTTGTACTGTGGATTGGACTATATGTGTTGTACTGAGCTAAATTTCCAGGGTCTTTTTCTTTTCCATTTTCTCTCTCTTCTTGTCTGTGTTTCTCCTCTTCCTTCCCCTCCCTCTCTCCTCTCCCTTCCTCTCCTCTTTTCTCCCCTCTCTTTGTCTCTCTGTCTCTGTCTCTTTCTGTCTCTTGTTTGTTTTGAGAGAATTTAAATTACTATAAATTGCTCAGGGTAGACTTAAACTTATGATCCTCATGCCTCAGCCTCCTGAGATGAACTTCTCATAGTAAGAGTGCCATACAATCTTGAGGGAACATATGCTGTTCTTTTCCTTTTGGACTCTTTTACTATTAAGCATTGGTTTCTATAATTGCACCAAGAGCTTCCAACTCCGTTGTTAAGCTTGATGTTCTCAAAAATGATCATTTCATTATTTCCTGGTTGGGAATAACTCTGTGCCTGTTCACTGTCATCTGTTGCTAACAGAGCTCTCTGAGAAATCTTGCTCTATGACTGGTGGCCATTCCACTTCCATAAGCCTCTCATGGCTAATCTGCTCTGGAGGAGAAGTTAACAGCTCAAGCCCCTCTGCAAGAAGAACTTCTTTATTCAAAATATAATACAGCCAAGAACAAGTGGTGCCTAGTTAAACCCATTTTCCCTTTCACTGGGATTACTACTAGGTTGGCAAACCTTCTTTTGCAATCCTGAAGGCATTACTATGTGACTGAGTCCTGTTTTCTTGTAATTAAGTTTTTAGCATATGGGCTGTAGGGGAAAATGAGCTTCACTGAGATGATGTTTCACTTCTCACAGAGGAAAAATCCAAAAGTGAAACAATATACTGATGGGTAGTGGAATTGCTATGTGGTACAATCCATGTAGCCGAGAATTTGGAGGTAGCTAGGAAAATTATACACATTACCTCTTGACTTTCTATTTCATGTCTAGAAATCTTCTCCAAAAATGTGCTCTTTTTTTCCCCTTTTTTAAAGTTTTTTTTTAAAAACAGGGTCTCACTTTGTGGTTCAGGCTGGCCCTGAGCTGAGCCTCAAACTCACATCACAGCAATCCTCCTGCCTCTGCCTCCTGAGTGCTGGGATTACAGGCGTGAGCCACCACGCCCGGCACTGTGGTATGTGGTACTGGTTGCTGCTGGGCATGAGTCACCACACCCAGTATTGTGTGTGGTTACCGGGGATCAAACCCAGGCCCTTGCAAGACAGGCGCCGGAATCACTGAGCTATATCCCTGGCCCTCCAAAGATGTACTCTTGAAAATAAGAAAGGTATATGCACAGGACTTTTCATTGCATATTATGAGTGTTAAAAACAGAAAATAGGCCATAGCTAGGAAACAGTTGAATACCTCCAAGCATGCATTAAAATACCTTGCAATTGTAAGAAAGAATAAAGAGTATGTCACACAAAGCTTATGCATATTGAGGACGGGGTGGGGGGGCGGTGAAGGGAGGGCAGGGGAATGGAAAAATGAGAATTAAAATGTGTCATGGACTGGTACAAATTCTCAATACTGAGTGTGATCATAATGTGTATATAAAATGCAACAATAAAATCAATTTTTAAAAGAATGAAGAGGTACTTGAGATACAAATAGGGCATGAGAGTTATTTTTAAGTGCAGTCTGAGTACAAACAATGTACATAATCATTATCTTTTTCCCAAGAGGAGAAAGAATAAATGTATGTGCACACAGTTATTTGATTATATCAAAATAATTGAAAAACAAATAAAATTTTTTAAATTGCTAAGGGGAAGAAGACAATGGAAGAGATAGACTTTTCCAAGTGAACTTATTTTGTAGTTATGGTTTTTAACTGTATATATATTTATCAACCTGAATCCAAAGTTAAATACAAATGAAAATACCATTTAAAAACTAAACAGAAGATCCCAAATGAATCGAAATATATGTTGAGTAAAAACCACTTAGAAAAGACTTTAAAACACTAACTTTAGGGCCTGGGAGTTAGCTCAGTGGTTCCGGTGCCTGTTTTGCAAGCGCAAGGGCCTGGATTCATTTCCCTGGTAACCACATACCATACTGGGCGTGGGGATTCACGCCCAGCAGCAACCAATACCACATACCACAATGCAGGGCGTATTCGCTCACGCCTGTAATCCCAGCACTTGGTAGGCAGAGGCAGGAGGATTGCTGTGATGTGAGTTTGAGGCTGAGCTCAGGGCCAGCCTGAACCACAAAGCGAGACCCTGTCTAAAAAACAAAACAAAACAAAAACACTAACTTTAGATTTACAGCAGAAAAAAATATATATCCCAAGTACCAAATCTACACACACACACACACACACACATCCTACAAAGTATTTTTTTGAATCTTTATTGGTACATTATATGTATACATCATGATCACACACAGCATTGAGCCTTTTTACCAGTATATGATATGACAATTTTTATTTTTTCCCATTCCTCTACCATACCTACAACTCCCTGCCCTTTATATACATAATGTTTGTTTCCTTTTTTACCATCACATTTTTTCTTTACCCTCATTACTAATCCCTACATCACATTTTCCTTTGAATATTTTCTATTTCACAATATCTACTATAGGTTCTAGAATTCACCTTCAGTTTTCACACCAGATAAAAATATAATATTTACACATCTGTGACCTATTTATTTTACTTATGATAATCTCCTCAAAGTGCATTCATTTAAGTATAAATGACTCAGACTTATCATTCTTTATGGAAGAGTAATATTCCATTTTATTTAAAAATCATATCTTCTTTCTCCAGTCTAGAGTTGATGGGCATTTGGGTTGTTTCCAAGATTTAGCTATCAAAAACTGAGCTGCTATAAACATGAGCACATATGTCCCTGAGATATGAATCTTTTAATTATTTCATGTATATCTCCAGCAGGGGAATAGCAGGGTCAAATAGAACCTATAATTCTAGTGTTTTGAGAAATCTCCACACTGATCTCTAGAGTAGCTGTACTGCCAACAGTGGAGAAAGGTTCCTTCTTCTCCACAGCCTTGCCAGCTTTTGTTGCTGGCTAATTCTGAGATAGCAGCCATTCTCTGTGGAGCAAGATAAAATTTCACTGTTGTTTTCATCTGCATCTCTCAAATGACCAGTGATGTTGAGCATTTCTTCATATGCTTAGCACTTTTCTATCCTCCTCTGAAAACTGTTCATTTCAGATGCCCATTTTTTAATTGGGTCTTTAAATTTGAGGGGGGCTGATTTTTTTAAGCTCTTTGTATATTCTAGATAGTAGCCCTTTGTCTGAGAAACAGCTGATAAAGTTTTTTTCCCATATTGTTGTTCGTCTTTACACTCTGCTGGTGTTTTCTTTTGCTGGGCAGAAGCTTTTTAATAAGATGAGATGCCATTTGTTGCTTTCTTCCACCAGTTCTTGTGCTATAGAAGCTTTGTTCATAAAGTCTTTCTTTCCCTAAGCCAGTGTCTCCAAGAGCTCTACCTACTTGTTCTGCTGCAGGTTTAGTGTTTCTATTTTAATGTTTAAGTCTCTAATCCACTTTGATTTTAGTTTAGTATATGGTGAGATAGGTCTACCATTAGCTTTTGGTAAGTTAAAGCCCAGTTTTTCCAGCACCATTTGGTTAAGAGGCTATTTTTCCTCCACTGAGGATTTTTGGCTCCTTTGCCAAAGATGAAGTGGCTTAGTGTATCTGGAGTTGTTTCTGGATCTTCTAATCTGTTCCACTGATCCTCGGGTCTATTACTTTGCCATATGGTTTTTATTACAGTGGCTTCCTACCAAGTATTCTTAAAGACTACTCAGTATCCATATCATTGATAATACTATCACATTATTTTGAACTGTTATTTTGGACATGCTTGTGGGATAAAATAAATTTAAAAATTGTGCTATCATTAGGGTTTTTAGTATAATAAAAAGTTTTAAAAATGCAAAAAAAATCCAAAAAGTAAAATTTCTATAGTCCTAATTTTTATTTATAGAAATCAATATAAATTCATACTGTATATTATGTTTTTAAAATCTATTTTTAGTTTTATCACTAAAAATTGTAAAAATAATGACACACAAAATCACAGTGCCTAGACTGTGGCCTCCTCCACATCCAAACAGTTTCACTGCATATAGATCGGGCTGGCCTAGAACTCACAGTGATCTGCTTCAGCCTCCTGGGTGTGGGGATTATGGGTGTACGATGCCATGCCAGGCCAAGCTGGTCTCTAAATACTGTTTCCCACTGAATGGAGTCAGGGCTTTACAGAGTGGCTGCATCCAGCTCAGAGGCAGGAGATGTAAATGAGCCTGGAACATCTTCTCTTATATAAAAAAAAAAAAAATACAGGAAGGCATCAAAGACCACAATGCTTATGTTTAAGTGACATAGGAACTAATCTGAAAGAATCTCATTTACCAAAGATGACACAAGTTGAACATCAAAAAGAAATGAAAAATAATGAATTAAAAAATCTAAATTATGTTAAAACCTATAAGTTCCTTTTAAAAAAAAAACAGCTGTCACATTAGGAGGTTATGAGGTGAGTCTCTCATTGTTCTAAAAACTGGAAAATACAGTCAGAATCAAGCATTTATTCTGCCTTTTCTGTATGAACAATACTTCAAGGTAACCAAATATTTGATAAGAAAAACTTACTCTGTATCAAAGAATTTGAGCTAATATTTACAAAGAGAACTATCTTCATATTAAATACAGAGAACAAGGAAACATCTTGAGTAACAGACTGGATGTAGTTAGAAAAACTCAAAATGTGAGAAAGGCTACAGACCAGTAACTCACTATTCTTAAATGAACACGTGGCAAGAGGGAGAAAGCAGAAGCAAAGGAAGGGAAATGACAGGAGAAAAGCGACTTACAAGGCACCCCGACCAAATGCAGCATCTGCATCTTGCTTGGTTGCTGGTTTTGTGCACACCGACGGTGAAAAGCTCTTCAGGAAATTAGGGACATTTGACCACTGGTTATCTGATGATATTGAAATTATTATTAATATTTTTAGATCTCATTATGATACTGTGGTCTTTTTTGATGGCTTTATCTTTGAAAATATGAAATACTTTTAGGTGAAATTATATACTGCCTGGGATTTTTAAAAAAATGATTCATTGGGGATGAAGGAGAAAGTAGGTTGAGGTGTAGAACAATCAAATTGTTCAAATGTTGATAATCTTTGAATTTGGTTGGAATGTCCAGGAGGGTTTGCTATATTAATCTTCTACTTTTTGTATGTTTGAGGAATTTGTAGGTAAATTCACATTTGTCATGAACACTTGTCATTGACACTTTCATGATTTCCAATGCTTATCCTAAAATATTATTTAAGGATTCTGAATCTATGCTTGTCTCATGAATTGTGATATTAAATTAGCCAATGATCAAGCCATCTTTCTTTCCTACTTCTAAACTGTTGTATATAAAACAACAAAAAAGTCTCCTTTGCTACCCCTGAATCAAAATGGCATGGTAAATTCCATGATTTTCCATTGTTATTTTGATGCTTAAAAATGTACTTACTATTTAATGAAATAGTTTGAACTGAGATGTTGCATCGAATATGTTCCTATTTGATTCCCATTTCCAAGTTTAGAATTAAATCTTTACTGTTGCCCAAGAGACAGGTCAGCATAACTCGTCAAGATATCCCAGCTGAACCCTGCTCCTGTCTTCAGCACTGACTTCAGAAAGTTCTTGAAGAAGCTCCACTCACCTGGAGTCTGAATGTCGAGCCACTTGACGTGAGTATGCAGCATCCTATGTCCTGGATCACTCCAATACTATGCTTTCGAGGGAACACTTATCCAAACTATAGCAGATCTTATCATCCCAAATGTTTATATCTCTCCTCTATGATATTGTGATCTAAATCTGGATTGTAACTATTTTAATTAAAATTAAATAAAACTGAAAACTCATTTGCTCAGTGGCAGTAGCCACATCTCAAGTGCTTAATAGCTGGATATTGCCAGTGGCTACTATTCTGGGAAAAGCACAGATACAGCACTTTTTTTTGTCTTAGATATTTCTGTGGGACATCTCTGATCTAGATGGTTGCAGCTCCATCCTTGATAATATTTCCATTTTTTTGAGTTCTTTATCCTTTAGTAACTATATCCTGTTGATGTTATTTAAGCCACCTCTGTATCTGGTCATGTAAAGAGTCTGAGCCTTTTGTTAACACTGGCCAACATTATATGGAATCTCTCTCTCTCTCTCTCACTGTTTCTCTCTCTCTCTCTGTGTATGTGTGTCTCTCTCACACACTCTCTTTTTTCTTCTTTCTTGTTTTAGTACTGGGGATTAAACTCAGATCCTTCACACTGAGCTATATCTACAGTTCTTTTTCTTTTTCAGACAGATATTTCCAACATGTGACCTTCCTGCCTCAGTTTCCCAAAAATACTAAGATTATAGGCATGTACTATTTACCAGACCAAGATGCATCCTTCATTCAAAGGTGACTCCTTTGAATTTTTAAATAGATTTTATATATTATGCATTATATTTTCTTTCTTTAGTCATATTAATGGATGAAAATGGTCAGAATGAGAAGGAAAATGTAGAAAACTGCAGGCAGCTGTAAGAGAGAGACATACACTTAAAGTATGGAGCAAGCAGGCTGATTTCTGCTGGCTGGCCCTGTGACGGACACAGAGAGGAGTCGGTGTATTTATTAATAAAGGTATCATTTATAATAAGGGTATTGTAATGGCAAAGATTACAAAGGAGTCACTATATGTCAGAGTTAACTTGAGCATCTTGGTCTCTAAAGCCAACATAATTAATGTCACATGTCCTCATAGCTGGGTATTCAAATAAACGGTGTTTGAAAAAGTCTTGCACATGTAAGCCTTCCGTCTACAGTGGAAACTCTTCAGATCTAGTAGAAGGTGACCACAGCGGGATGTTTCCCACTTTACTGGGCTGATGACCCTTAATGAAGCCTCTCAGCATGTCGACGTCACCTTCTCCATGCAGTGTTAGAGGAGCGGGGAACAACCTCACTCTTGAAAACATTACTTTGACTATCTGATTAAATCCTCTTTGAGTACATTTTTCTTAGGCAAGGAGAGGCGTAATTGTTCTCCAGACCATGCCCAGGAGAGTTTTACTGATGGGGTTTCTAGTGGTTTTCTTTAGGAAGTTTTGCTCAGGGACCTAGAATTTCTCAGAAAGGTCACAGAATATTCCTGGCCTATTCCAGGAATATCTGACATTACAGCACATGCTAGCATCAATAATTAATAGTTATTACACACCATTTTATACAGGAAGTTGCCAGCATACATTATGAATTTAAATTACTATTGGGAAATATTACTGGTATGGAAATGAAAAGATTTTGGCAGAAGCATTTGTGAGGCCCTTGAGAATTACAACTGACAAAATATACCAAGGTGCCTGGAACATCCATTATGAAATAACTTTCCAACTTGATATTTTCAGAATTTAATATCTTTCAGCATTCTCAAAGAAAGACTGGTCACTCTCTCTCCAAGTTAAGCTGCTTTCTCCAGATAATGAGAATCCAGGATTATGACATAAATGAGGTATGAACTGGACTGAGGAGAGAAGAACACCTCAGCAGTGAAGGCAAATTTTATTTTTTCCTGTGCTGCAGTTGAACTCAGGGCCTCTTGCAGGCCTGGCAGATCCTGTTTCCTGAGCTATACCTCTAGGATAGAAGACAGTAGAAATATTGACTCAGCCATTCAATCTTTCAATTGTACTTTATCCAACTAATTATGTTTGTAGGAAGATAGAATTCTCTATTTCACTTGCAGCCTTTCTGTCTCCTGTCACCATGAAGAGAAGGCTTTGAAAAGACAATAACTTGAGCAGACTGTTTAAATATTATCATACCTATCAGTAGTCAATATGAGCAAAAAGGACTTGTTTGTCTTGTTCATTTACTGCTTTAAGTTAACAAAAGTCTTATGCGCAATGACAACCGGAAAGACTCAGCTCAGTCTCTCTCGACATTGCAGAAGATGGGCCCTCGTGATCGCGTGGCTGCTGCCAGGCTGGAGCAAGGATTCTGAGGTCGGGGGGACAAGGGTGAAGAAAGGGAGAAGGCAGAGAGATCACAGACCTTTTTGGTGGCCCAGGAGAAGACCTGTATATGAGGGAATGGCTGAAGGAAAGGAAATGTTTTTGCTATTTAAAAAAATTCTGCTATAAAAAAAACCCAAGAATGAAACAAAAAGAGAAATAAGAATATTTTCTTTCTGTTAAGAGACTGTTTGGATGATCCTCAGACTCCCAGGGAATTATAAGGTCATGGGTTCCAGAGGACCTGTTCGTCCATAGACCATGGAGGCTCTTTGCAGAGAGCTTCAGAAACTTTCCAAGGGGGTAAATTCCAGAGGCTCTTTCCAAGGGCTGATTATTGAAAGACCTACAAGTGACCAAATAGGCACAGCTAATGGGAACTGGAAGCCTCATTAGAGGAGGAAGTAAAACATTCACCCATTCCTCCATGCTGGGCCTCTATGAATAACACTGAGTTCAAGAACTCTCCATGAACGGATGTTTTAGAGTGAGGTTTTCCATCTTAGTAAATCTGCTTGCTGTCCTAGGCAACACAGCTCCCCAAAGACATCCATGACTAGATCAGTCAGCTTCCTGGTACTACAGTGAAATAACTAAGATAACTGAAAGAAGGTTTTCCATGGCTCATGTTGGAAGTTCCAATCCAAGACTGGCAGGGACTACAGCTTTGAACCTCTGCTGAGTGTCAGGTAGTCACAGCATGTAGCACATAGTGGAGCAAACTTCTCAGACCGTGGCCAGGAAGCAAAAGAAAGAGAGGAAAGGGCTGGGTCCCACAGTCCTATATGAGGACATATCTACGATGATTAAGACCTGTGAGACTATACCTCTTAGAGGCTCTCTTGCTTCCCAATAGCATCAGCCTGGGGACCAAACCTTTTGGGAGACATTCAACATCTAAATGATAGCAACTGCCTAATCCTTGCAACCTATTAGTACATTTTCTCACTTGGTAAAGGGACTTTGCTGATGCGAATAAGCTAAAGGTCTTGAAATAGAAAGATTAGTTTGACTTCCCTGGGTAGCCTCAGTGTAATTGCAGAGATCCTTAAACGATAAAGACAAAAGTAGAGGAGTCTGAGTTAGAGAAGCAGAGGCAGAGTGTGGAATAATGTGATGTGGGCTTTGAAGACAGAGGAAGGAGCTCCCATCTAGAATGTCAGAAGCCCCTGGAAACAGAAAAAGACAATAAAATGGATTTTTCCAGAAGCATCACCCTGCTCACCCTGCTCACATCTCTCTCTCCCTCTCTCTCTCTCTCTCTTTCTGTTCTGGGGACCAAACTCAGGACCTTGGACTTGCAAGACAGGTGCCAGAACCACTGAGCTAAATCCCTAGCCCGGCCCTGCTTACATCTTGATATTATCCCAGGGAGGCCTGCTGTAGACTTTTAACCTCCAGAACTCTGAGACAGTAAATTTGTATTGTTTGAAGCTACTGAGTTTGTGGTCATGCATTATAATCATATGACACTGATAGACTTGTCCTTAACCAGATGATTTATTGTAAAGTAGACATTGTTTACATATTCCACAGGAACATGAAATATTATCTTTGAAAGACAAAATGAAACATGATCGATCACCATATAGGACAAAACATGTAGGATTCTCCCAAATAAGGAGAATTCTTATCTACTAATGTCCTACGTGGTGCAGTCAGAGTATGAGCCAGAGCCCTGTCTTGTCTGGGTACCAGTCAAAGGGCACCCACAGTATAGGAGGCACAATATACCCCTTTCCTACCAAGTGCCGTGGCTCAGCCTGCCGCTGGCACATTCCCACCCACTCTGTCAGACTCATTCTCTGCTGGCTGCATCTCCCACGTGCCCTGTCTCAGGGCTTCTGGGAAGGTCAACAGCCTCCTCTTCCAACAGCATAATTGGTCAGTAGGCTGTATGCTAGCCCAAGTGATTTCCAGTCAAGTGTAGGGAAAGGGGACAGATAGACAGGGAAGAACAGAGGATGAGGGCCTCAGTAAGCTTTCTGGCAAATCCTGACTAGAGAGAGTCAAATCTGTTAGTTAGGAGAAACAAGAGAGCTGATGAAAAAGAGCATGACTCTTTCAGTTTCCCCAGCCAAAGTTAGCTGTACCTCCCCTCCGTGCAGGAAAGCACCAGGGAGACAAAAGTGGGGGGCTGCATAACAGAAAGCTCACTTGGCACATACAATAGATACCCACTTCTAGACACTCTCACACATTTATTATTGTTATTGTCCTTTCGCTGTGTTACTGCACTGTGTACACTCACCCCCTTTACTTAATTGCTGACTTGACCTTGTATGTAAATACCTTTTATCAAACCCATAAATTCTAAAGATAAGGTTCTGGCAAGATAAAAAACTCAAATGAAGCTCACCTAGGAATTGGGACACAGGCCATATTGGTGGCTGGTGGCCGAGTGAAGGCTTGTAGGGCCTAAAATAGCCAGTCAGGTTCTGAAAAGCTCCAGGGGGAGGGCTTTTCCGCCACACTACCAAAAAAAAGCTGAAGACAAAGGCCTTTGGGCTTTCCAGGTCGGGACTCCTGCTCTCTCACAGGGTAGCTTTCCATCCACTCTTTTCCTCTTTTGCAAATAAAGTATCTTGGTTTTCCCTTTTAAACTTAGTACACTTATGTCCCTGGATGCAAAGCAAGGAAGATCACTAAAAATTTGGTAACAGGCCTGTTTGACTGCCCTTGGGGCACTGCTACATCCCTCAAGTTCCAGGAAGCTTCCAGGAGCCCTGATGACTAAGACCCTAAATTTGATCAACTAGATTTCACTTCCTGGTA